>JAEIFU010001717.1:0-60061 GCA_018904235.1 Lordiphosa stackelbergi | reverse complement strand
GGGAGGTTCTCGAAACAGCTGTAAAGTCGACCATCCTTCTTTGTGCTGCGTGTGGCTTGTTTTAAAAGTTATGAACAAACCTACATTTAGAATATATAGACTGAACGTTTCTGTCAGATATTAGTCAGCTGTTTGCCTACAATTTCGCTCTCTCAATGCCTTCTCGCATTATCCACTGTGATTTGTTCCAAGCTCATTGTTCCAAGCTCGAATAATATATTACCAAACCTCTAAACTTTTGTCTGTTTCAATTTAGGTACATATTTTTTAACTAAATTATTCCTGAACCCCGGTTCAAACCCGAACCTAGGTTCAGCGACCTTCTGAACCCGCTTCGTGAACCTGATCGCAAGAAGTTTAGAGGTTTCGGACTCCTGCCGATTTTTATAAGACTTGCAGCCTTGATAATAAGTCCGGTTACTAAATCAACTTGAGGGATCGCAAAACTTTTGTCAAATTCGCGTAAGTCCCAGAAATCTCTATCGGCTTTCATATTAATTCTTTCCTTAAAGCTGTTTGCCCTTGTATGGATAACGTAGAGACATTAGGTAAGGAGTTAGTAAATAGTACCTACGCTAGGAGAAGAATAGATGTGACACGACAGTTACCATAACTTTGGTCGAAGAAATTCTAAGTGAGATGTAGGCAAAGTAACTTTACTCACCCTGCTGGGTGGGAGTTTTATGTTCACTTGGGGGTCCCCAAGCTTCCTAAAATCCATTAGCGGAGCAACGCAATTTTAGAATGCACTGAAAATATATTTCCAATATCATGGTTTATAATTAGTTTTATGTGTATCGAAAAGTTAGGGGAATATTTCGATAGGGATTCAAGAAATAGAGCAAGAACTAATAATACAAAAAAATTATTTATTGTTAAACAGTAAAGATTACACAGGGGAACATAATGACAACTTTAGTAATTTGCTACCTCTTTGACGACAAATTCTGGACCAGTTTGGTCCACTGATTAAAAAACTGGTCTTGGTTTGGCTCCAACGCTTTTTTTTTTAAAGATATAGCGGAAAATGTGTTTTGCATGTTTTTTTGCTATTGAAAAATTATGGAGGTCACACTGACCAAAAATTTCTGGATTTATGAGTCCTATGCGACAGAACACATATCAATGTCAATATTTGATGTAATGATTCTTGCGAGATTGTTTGATATTTAACAAATATGAATTTGGGGGAAATTGTGTGAATCTAGTACTGCCTGAATGTTATTGCTTGAAAATTAATGTAAGTTATTTGTTGGATCACGAGGTTTTTTAAGATTTCCTATACACATTTTGTGTATCGATCTTGTTGTCCTTTGAATTCATTTTTTCGGGATTAGCCGGCTGTGACTTTGTCCATCCAGGTTATTTAATTGCAACAAAATTTGTGAAATTAGAAAATCCTTCAGGCTATATGTTAAAGTGGTTTTGATTAAGATCCAACCACCTCAATGGCTTGTATACATTAAGTTTGAAAATTTTCATAATTTGATGAAAATTACTCTTCAAAGGCCAATTTAGACGCTTAGGGGTTTGCTGATGCTGATCCCATCATTTTTTTAGGCTGCATTAATATGTATACTGCTGCATAGAACTCATAAATACAAATATTTTTACTTGGTGTAAGTTGTATAATTTTTTAAAAGCCAATACCTACCTAGTATTTCCGGCTGGCCCCATGTAGCGGGCCACACATAGACCTTACGGTCCTTAGTGAGGCCGGGTGCTTTCATGGTACCCTTTTCTTTAGAAATCCTGGAGGATCTTTGACGTTTTGGCAAATGCCAATAGTTGTTTGGGGGAACTTTTGGCCGCCTCTTCCAGAGAGGTGAAACTTGGGAGTCATGTAGTCGTGGCGATTGCTGGGCAGCTGCAGATGAGGTGTTCCAGAGTTTCTGCTACTCCGGGTTCCTTACATTTTCTGCAGGTGTCTGCTGTCGTGATGCCTAGCTTTATCGCGTGAGCGGCTGCTAGGCAGTGACCAGTTAATATGGCTATCAGCAGTCTGCAGTCTCTTCCTTGGAGCTGCAGCGTATAGTGCGTGAGTTTTTTGTCTCTCTTCTTGCACATAATTTAAGAGATTCTTCAGCCGGTCGTGTTCTTCCACTTTTCCTCTGCTTCTTTCTCCGCTATCTCTTCCATCTTGCTGTATAGCGTCTGTAGGGAGATAGGTACGTTTAGTGTTGCTTCTTGGCTTAGTGCGACCCCGGCTTTTGCAAGAGTGTCCGCCATTTTGTTTCCATCAATGCCCTGGTGGCTGGGAATCTAGTAGATTTGCACCTTGCTGAAGGTGCTGAGGGAATCTATTGCCTCTCTGCTTGCCAGAACATTTTTGGAGTTGATGGCGTGACTCTGCATTGCTTTGATTGCCGCTTGACTGTCTACGTATATATTGATTTGATCGTTTGGTGCGTGTAGTTCTTCCAATTCAGCTGGTTTCTTTATAGCGAAGACTTAAAAGCCAAAAACTAAGACCACTTTTGGAATCTGTTCACAAAACTGGATCAGAATTTGGCATCGAGAAGGCTGAAACAAAATGGCTGTTGGCCTGTGTAATGTATTAGATTCCTCTTGTCGCTATCGGAATTGATATGGCTATGAACAATCAGACGGTCCGTTCGCGAGTTATATAAATGGACTTAGGGTAAAATAGTAAAAGGTGTTAGGAGAAAACCAAGTATGAGGATATGCTATACTCGACTAAGTTTGTGTGTATTTCTTTGTTTTGTAACACTGTATCTATCACATGCCAATTATATTATTTTGTAATCGTAATTGGTTCAAAAGTTAAAACTTTTCCAGCGAATAATCTCAAATGGCGTCCCTGTGGCCATACAATTTTTGGTACAATGACAATGGCAAAAATGCGAAATTATAAAAATTATTTTCCATCAAAGTTGAAAAATAGTGGAAAAATAGACAGTTCGTAAACAGCGATTTACCTGGATGAAATCAAAGCAAACATATTGAATAAGTCCCAAAAATCAATAGCAACAAAAAAAAGATTCGTTACCTTGTTTAAGTTTTTAAATTTTGTTAGCCTCCCTGTAGTTCGGGAGGTCGCCAGCCGGCTGGAGAATGTCAACCGGATTCTGGCTCCGGCTGCCGGCCCCCATACCAGCTTTCATACCAGATTTTATATGGGATGTCATGAAATCCGGACACCGCCGCCAGCGGTCAGACAAAAGTGTCCAACCGAGCGTCAGGCTGTTTGGGTAAGCCTTATGGCGGGTGGTATGGACTAAACATCGACCAGGTGGTTTTATCCCCCAAAAGACCAAAGGAAAAAAATATATTTCGTTTTTTTTTCACTTTCATATCTACATTTGTTTCTATACATTACCACCCAACCACCGCAACATCACAACACATCTTTAGAATGTGTTGAAAGAACTCTGAAATTTTTTTTTTTTTTATAAACATAACTTTACTGGGATTTGAACTCGGGACCGTACGCTTCTCAGTCGAATGCTCTAGCTCAGTGCTACTGTTGCTAAGATCAAAAGCAGAACTAAATGTGCTATATATATTTGACAAATTTTATAAAGTTCTCATTTAAAAATTTCTTACCATAAGCGTTGTATACGCACATCTACTTATTTAACTTTAATCAGAAAACGTAAATAATGTGCATTCGCACTTTAAAAAAATTATACTTCGTGTCGACTGACTGAAGCGTCTGCTGATTTAGAGTCTGCCGAGCCGAGTAGACGAGTCGGCGGATAAAATCTGCAATGTACCGAAAGCTTAACGCAAAATGCACATAACCTCAAGAAATATTCCTTATTGACCGTCATAGTCTCTGGCCGCTTGAATTGGGAGGATGGTGCTTCGGTCTGGGTGTCATAACCATATACAAATGTAATAATGCAATAAGTGCAAAGTGGATGATCATGTCATCATAGGTATATACGTTGAGAGAAGGTGTACCGACATTAAAAAATAGTATCCCGCAAAATTTAAAAGTTGGTCTTTTTTAACAAACCTTATTTTTCTCTCTGCCATTCCCATCATATGACGGTTCCAAATCATCCAAATCAGTAAAGGTCTTAATTTCTATCTTCGGGGATCAACAAAGAAAAACGACATATAATTTTCAAACTTTAGATATTGCCAAATGGTTAACAAAAATGTAGCCGTTAGTGGTGCAGCAGGGTTCGATCCCGCCTAGGAACAACTAATAAAAAGATTTTCTTTCCTTAAAAACTTTTACACATCCGCGGTCTTACATTTTCTGTGCACACTCTGGTATTGCTGTACGCATCGGTCTGGCGGATGGTTATCCTTAACAGACTTGCCGGGCTGTTAACGCAAATGGGCCTTCCGATGGTTGTCCCAAATCGCTTGGCGGGTAGCTGACATTTCAAGTATAAGTTCTGATATTACTGTTGCGGATCGGTCAGTCTGATGTTTACCGTTAGCTGAATGCCGGATGGTTATCCGAAAATGTGCTGGCCTATGGCTGTTCCAAAATAGCCTGGCGGATGGTTGGCATATTATGTATAACCTTTGATATTGTTGTGCCGATCGACCTGTCCATTGGGTTACCCTTAGCTGAATGCCGGGTGGTAAGTGGTTAATGGCCTGGCCGATGGCAGTCCCAAAAACGACTGGCGGCTGGCTGACAATTTGTGTGCGAACGTCTGGCGTTGCTGTGCTGATCGGCCAGTCCGATGATTACCCCTTAGCAAACACACGGATGGTTGACTTAAATTGTATGAGCGTCTGGGGGTACTGTGCCAAACGGGTCACCGGATGCTTTGCTTTTGGCAGCACCCGACACAAAAAAAACTACAGGGCTGTCCGAAGTTCTAAGGGCGCCTACGTACGCCGGGCACCTCCTAGTAAAATATAAATATAAAAATTCGTGCAGAAACTCAATTATTCTCGGTTGCTACATCATACGACAAGTGTTAAGCGATTTGAAACGGAATATGTAAAGCCAAGTAGATATATTGCGTGCGGTTTGGTTTCAATATAATCTAGTAACCGAACTTTTTCTTGTAGCTTCACAAATAAATTCATCGATTTCCAGGACTTACCTGATAATCCAGTCACCGGGCATATTTATTTCGCTTACAATATTAATACAAGCTGCTTTAATTCGAAATGTTAACGTTTAAACAAAATCCAGCGACGCCGACGTTAACGTGTTCTGTCGAAAGAATGCATGACGCCTGGCTATCTCTCTTGCTGGAAAGATAGTAATCGATTAAAAACAGAATGCGGACATTCTGCATTACAATTTTAAAAAAATATACGCATTCGTAATGGAAATTCGATATCAGCTCAACTCTAGCATAAATCTTACGTTACAAGTAATAATGGCTGTGGGATAGTGTTGGTGCCACACAAAGCCCAAACTTCACGCCCACAGAACCTTAATTAAGTTTCAACATTCACTGAGAGATACTCCTTACACTAGAAAAAGCCGAAGCCGATTTTGTGCAAACTCAAACCAAGTTATTGTCTTCTTGAAGATCCATCTCGGCACAATGGTAATTCCTGCAAACAAAGACGACAAATGATTAACAATAACAATACAAATTGCAATTGCAATAAGCTCCGCTTTCATTTCAGCTGCAATTCAAATTGCCCAATGGAATGGGAGGAGGCCCTGTTGTTCCTAGCAAATTGTAAAACTCTGTTTAGCTCTGGCAGTGCCATGCATTCGAGCGGATAAAGTTTACGCTCAAGCGCATCCTGTGAGTGACTTTGAAGCCGGTCGACTGGCGGACAGGCTCGGGGCGGATTACAGTTAGACAATGGAACAGAGCATAAGCTTCAGCCTTTAAGTCACGGCATAAATGCCAAATAAATAGATAAGCAAGTATTGTTGGCAGTCGCTTTCACGGACTTGCAAGCGTCAGAGGCGACAACCGCTAGAGTACAAGTATATTTGGGGTTTTTTTAAATTTTCCGACTTCCATCGCACCGCACTGCTCCACTGAATGCTAATTACATGCGCATTTGCCCTGTTAATTATCAATTCAGTTTAAGCAGCCATCGTTGCCATCGCCAGCGTCGTAAAATACCCGCTCGGAGAACATTAAAAATTGTATGCTGCCTTTGAATTTCAATTGGAGCTGCCTGCAGGGGCACGATCCTTGTACTTGTCCCCGCCCGTACTCAAACCCGCACCGAGTGCTGCTTCTGCTGCTGCTCCTGCACATATTAAATATATTTTTGCATGTTTGCATAAATTAAAATGCAAATCACAAACAGTTTCATTAATAAACATTGCCAGCGGATAAAGTGCGCGGCTTATGTTCGCCCGTAAAAGTGCGAGCTCGATTGGGCGTGGCCATAAATGCGCCCGTTTTGAATGAAACAAATACCTTAAGATGAAAATGTAAATATGTGTAATTTGAATAGATATGCAAAGGACTTGGCAGCGGATAAGTTCCGCATATAAAAGCAACTCGCTAATGAAGCAACTCAAAATAATTGAAACAGTTTTCAAGTGTACTTAATTTAATAGAAACTAAAAATTAAACTAGAAATTCGAAAGACAGTAACTCACACAATTCGTGATTTAAAACAGTAAAAGCTTCGGCAGAACTTCTGCAGAGCTTCTTGGACTTTGGCGACTTTCTCACTGGATTTTGATTGGTTTTCGGATTTTGAAGGAACGAAAAAAGTTCAAGTGCAACCGTAATCCGCGAACCAGTTTGTTCTTTGGAATAAACTGAGCCAAATCTATATTTAGCTTCAGCCGAATTTTCTAGCATGTCAGTTAGCGTTTGGGTACAGATTAGTACCTGTATACAAAGAATATCTATCATAGAAGCGCACTTTGAAACGCCTCTCGTTTTTGAGTGATGTTAACTCCATCCTGATAAAGAGATACTTCATAATGACAAATCAAAATTTTACTCAAACCTATTGTCGACATAGGAAAACACGGTGGTTAGAGGGAGACGTACATAGTCGGAAAATAACCGTGTCGATAGAACGGTAAGTACGAAAATACTTGATTCAAGTACAAAATACTTATTTCTAGTACGATTTATTCAATCCCAAAATACTTGTTTTAAGACTGTTTCAGGATACTTTAAGTATGGTCTGAAGTACAGCCCGACTTAATCTCAAAATAAGTGGAAGTCTAAAAATTCTAAAATCAACCCACTCCATTTTTGAAAAAAATTAATAATTAAAAAAATAAGTGCAAAATGTTCCTGGTTCAAGTCCGTAAAATTCTAAGAGTAACATCTTACAAGTATCTTGGACTTCAAATGCAAAATTTTCTACGCACATTCGTCTAAAACTTAAGGAATCCATCATGTCGCTAAACAGCTCTTTGAACAAACTAATGAGCAACAAAAACGTACTACCGAGCGTCAAATATAAGATGTATGAAGCAACCGCTCGCTCCGGCCTATGCTACTCCTCACAGGGGAATAGGGAATTTTCCGTTATGAAGATGTGGCGAAGAAAATTATCAAGAAAATATTCCAACTGCCACGAAATACTCTAAACTATGCAATTTACATTGAGACTTTAGGCCCTTCGGCACGTATTTGCATACATGACGATAATTTATCAGTATTTCTACATGAAAAAATTACAGAATATTGTTAAAGGCAAGGCTGCAACCCTCTAAAATTTTACAGAAGGTTCGGTCCGGGGGTTCGAACCCGTTGTAAAGCCTAAGGTTCGGTTCGCGGACCGGTTCTCGGAGCCCCTGAACCCAAGGTTTTGGTTCGAACCTCGGTTCGCTTGAACATAGACGAATAATTTCGATTTTTTAACACTTATTTTTTAAAATAATATTCTTCATGTCAATAAGGCAATTTTTAATTATCAAATTCATTAGCTGACACTAACAACTTTTGAGAACCGCTTAGTTTAAATAAATAAGCATTCTTCTTAGATTGTAAAGGGTTGAAAAGGCTCGTTAAACTGATTCCTGAGTTGCTGGAATAGCAAGTAAATTTAACGCACTATTTTCTTTTTTTTACCTTTAAAAAAAAAACATTTTTCGATGTATTGGACAATAGTCGAAGGAATCTATAACATCATTTATAGATTTGATATTCAGATTTTATATTTAATATTTGTTTATTGCGTTTTTCTTTCTCACAAGATGATTCATTTAAAACTCTCATTAAGAATTGCTTTTTGGAGCTTCAGCATGTCTGTAATGTGCTGCTTTGTTGAAAAATCGGGGTGAAATTCTTGAGTCTTAGAGCACTGCAGCCAATGTTGGTACTTAGCTCATAATAGAAGAACGTTTATGGAAACAAAAAATTTCAAAACAGTTGCTCAAAATAAAAAGCAAGCGGAATAAAAATCACTTGCTAGTAATTGTGAATCCTGTTGCTTTAAAGAAGTTTTTTTTGGCTGCAGCAATAAAAAGATATTTTGAACTATCAAATGTCTGAATTAAAAAATCTTTAATAGTTAATAAACGTTCGCATATTTTGTTAACCTAACTCAACCGGGTCCAATTTCAATTCAATTTTTTTATAAGCAAGGATTTCATATAATGTGAGTACAGAGAAGTGTGCGAACTCTACTAATGTCAAACTAAACTGCCCTAAAAAATTGTTGTCTACAAAATTTTGAGCGTGTGCAGCCCAACAAAATGTAATTATATAGTCCTCCAGGTAATTTATTGAGTTAACTTGGTCATCGTCCAAATCAAGAAATGCTTTTGAAGCACATGATCATCAACATTATATATCATAGTTGCATTTATTTTATGCTCTGCAATTGTCATTTAAAAGTTCTAATGCTTGATCCATATTCATTTCTTGACTTCTCTTCCTGAACTTCTTGAATGATAGTCAGATTACAAGGAAATTCTATATTTCTATATTGTATGTGTCGTTGAAAAAACTACTTAATTTGTTTAACCGAACCGAATTTGTATAAAAAGTGGTCCGGTTCGGTTTCAGGTTCGAGGAGTCAAAAATATTTGAGGTTCGGTTCATGGTCCGGTTCGTCGGACCCAAAAAACCCGAACCGAACCGGCTCTAAGGGGTTCGGTTCAGGACCGGTTTGCAGCCTTGGTTAAAAGTATACTTAATATTGTACCAAAGGTTTGAATAAATTTGCTCAATCCGTACAAAAAAAAAACATGCAAAAAATAATAGAATTTCTATACTCTGTACACATACTACGTTTATGCTATGAAATTCACGATTTCTTCAATTAGCAAAATCAAATTTGTTCCTGTTTATACAGCTTGTGTAAATTCACAAAATGACCAGCGCACATATGAAAAAACAAAAGATCTGGAAACGCCAACGCAACGTTAAGTTGTCTGCACAACGACATTTCATAAATTGACAGCGAATTCTTAGTCAACTTTCGTAAGTATTCGAATTCATGAAATGGTGTTTATGCACGCACTTTAGGACCCATTTCATAATATGATTTTGCAAAATGAGCATAGCATAAACGTAGTAACAGAGTATATTAATTTTGTGCAAAAGTATGTAACAGGGAGAAGAAATCATTTCAGACCATATAAAGTATATATATTCTTGATCAGCATCAACAGCCGAGTCGCTATAGCCATGTCCGTCTGTCCGTCTGTCCGTCCGTCCGTCTGTCCGTAAAAGATAGAGACCCAAATTTTTGCATGAACATAGGTGTACACCGTACCCTGATAACCATGGCATTTTTATACCCTGTACCGAAGGTACATAAGTTTGTGCAAAAGTATGTAATAGGAAGAAGGAATCATTTCCGACCCTATTCTTGATCAGCATCAACAGCCGAGTCGATATAGCTATGTTAGTCTGTCCGTCTGTCCGTCCGTTCGTATGAACAAACAGATCTCAGTAATGGTAACAGATAAAGGTTTGACATGTATGGGACAAATGCTTCTTATACTTGCAGGCAGATCAAGTTTATTTTCAATTTTTGCCAAGCCTTCTCCCTCCTACACAATTTGAACAAGTAAGAGTGTTGCGGTCGAGTGCCCCGACAGCAAAATACCCTGTTCCAAGTAATGTGGTTCCTATAGCTTTGAACTCCTTTTATTTTAAAATTTATTTGAATAATTAGGGAGGCGCACTTGCATATCTTCGGTGTTTTTGCTCGGATCTTGTAGTGGTATACAGAATAGAATATATATTCAATCATTAGGTTCAAACTTAAAAATTTTAGCTCTGACAGTTTTTCGCGGTTAGAAGGAGAAGGAGGAGGAATTTGCCAAATCTGAAGCAAACTTGATTTGGGTACGATATACACCTACATACATGCAAAAATTTGTGGCTCTACCTCTTATAGTCTCTGAGATTAACGCGTTCATACAGAGAGAGAGAGACAGTTTTTCGCTGCTAAAAGATGGAGGAGGTGGAATTTTCCAAATCTGAAACCAACTTGATCTGGGTACAGTATACACCTTCAAACATGCAAAAATTGGTGGTTCCACCTCTTATAGTCTGTGAGATCCACGCGTTTATACAGATAGAAAGACAGTTTTTCGCTGATAAAAGATGGAGGAGGAGGAATTTTCCAAATCTAAAACAAACTCGATGTGGGTACAGTATACACCTACATACATGCCAAAAATTGTGGCTCTATCTGTTACAGTCTCTGAGATCGACGCGTTCATACAGACAGACAGACGGACAGACGGACATGGCTTAATCGACTCGGCTGTTGATGCTGATCAAGAATATATATACTTTATGGGGTCGGAGGTGCTTCCTTCTGGCTGTTACATACATTTGCACAACTTCATGATCCCATTTTTTCTCATTTTTAATGAGAACAGGGTATAAAAACGTCATATCTCCCACAGCTCCGTTGATAAAAGACTTATACCTTCTAAAAATAGTTAGTAATTAGTAGGGGAGAGTCTCCAGTTGTGGATAACTTGCGTTTTTCACTAATAACTTTTTACAAATCAACATTATGCGGTCATATGAACGTAAAGCTAGAGACTCTAGCTAACTTTCCTCTGAAGTAACCTATTGTTTTAGACAAATGGAAAAAAATTTGCAGCCATGTATATGAAGTGATGATATTTTTTTGTACCTGGTTGTGGACACCCTTGTAAAATCGCTAGAAATGGAACGGCAAAAAAAAAAACAAAAAATTATGGCCTTCAGTGGCAAAAAAATCAAAAAATTATGGCCTTTAGTGGCAAAATGAAAAAAATGAAATAGCTGGCCGTCATGCCAGCGCACTTCAAATGCACAGGACGATCGCAAACATCGCAATGGATCGAATTTGCAGCGGTCAGTTTTTTGGCAAGAGCGCCAAACAAATCAAACAGAAGTCGACATCTTCGTCTTCTTCCGATGACGAAGACGCTTTTTCTTGGCACCGCGTTTGGCCGACGGATTGGGTGGTGATGTTGCCTGTTGTTTTTCTGGCCGGCCACGTTTCTTGCGACCGCGATTCGATGGCTTTTTCGGAAAAGCTCCTTGCACCGGCCCAATTTCATCCAACAGTGATAAGCGGCTAGCCGAAGACGCTCGTGAAGTGGATGGTTTAGGGGAGGTTAACACTTCTTCTTCTTGCCCAATATTGGGATCGGCGGAAACGATGATACGACGCTGATTGTCTTCATCAAGATCAGCTTCTGTGGCGACTTCTACTGCATTTCGTTCCACAGCCTTAATGAAGTCAGCTTCAATTTCTCCAAATACCGGTATCAAAGTGGTTCGAGGAAGCCCGTTGGAGGAGCTGTCAGCCAATTTTACATTTACACGCTTTAAACACAGAAGACGAGGGTGTCCACAACCGGTGCAAAAGTGTGCCTGTTCTTTTTTTTTGTTCAGCAATTTTGCACGACACAAACATTTCACTGAAACTTGTTATCACATCACAAAGTACACTTAATGCACTAAATAACAAAGTATAATACTCACCTCTTTTCAATGTTTTGCATCGATGTCAAGGGTGTGAAGGGTGTCATGTCAGCTGATAATGGCGCTATACGATGACGCAAGTCTGACCGTTCGCTGAAAAGGCAGTAACAGTTTAAACTTTGCCGTAAACAACGGCGTACGGCAAGTGTACTTTCTGTCACCTCTCCTGTTCATAGTTATCCTCGATTATGTCCTCAAACGTACAAATAACGAGGTGCGAGATGGTATCCAGTGGAGAAGCGGATGAGTACAAATCCCTAAGCGTGTGAGTTAATGGCAGGCTCGTAATCATCGAGGATGTCGACAAATTCTGTTATCTGGGAAGCACACACATCTCTTATTATATAAAAAGGAAAGTCAAATCGTTTGCGAACAAATGCCTGGCCTCTCAGCATCACAAATTAAAATCTCAATTATTCAATCAGGAAACGAGCTCATCCACAATCCATTCTGAAACCTCAAATAGCTAGAGTGAACTAATGCACCTGGCTACAGACAAGAATCGTTGGAGTAATTCCGGATTTATTAATTTTCTCCCTGTGCTCGTCCTTGGGGCGATATTGGTTTAAATTGTGTAAATACATATCAAGAACGCTGAAACCAGAGAACCAAAACTTAAATTAATTGAAGTAACTACACTTCATTGCGTAATAACCCGTTTTTTAATTTCAAACGGCTCAAATACAGCTGACACATATCCAAACACACTCAAAACACTCATTTTCGTGATCGACCACATCCGTGTTCTGCTTGTGGATGTGTCTATTACAGTTTCTACCAATTGGGCACACTGATTCCCTGTTAAGCATTTTATTCGATAAGCCATCAACTAGGGCAGACCAGACCCAGTCGGGTCCTGGCTCTATCCGTATGTCTGAATATTGCCTATGCACCCCATGCATGAGCTGCAATATCAAACAATCTTTTTGGTTTCATTCATTGCCGGCCCCAGTCCCAGGCACCCATCCGTCTACCAAATCGATGAACTGATGCACTGAAATGAAAAATTTAATTTTCATAATACTCGAAAACAGTGAAATACCCTGCCAGTCCTCCTTCTCCACTCACACCCAGTCCAACACTTTTGTAATGGAAATTGAAAATATTTTCTGTCGGGATGCCATGTTTGCTCTGACTCGACCCGGACGATGACTGCCTGCATTCTGAATATGATTTAAAATGAAGCAACGCATTTGTATGCATTTGCATGGGCATTATTTTGATCGGTAAAATGAATAAAAGGCAGAACGTGGGTTTCTGTGAGTCGTCGCCGCAGGAGACCATAAAAGCGCACATCCTAGTGGGAATGAATTTTGCGGTGGGCCCTATTAATTGAGTATAAATATTGGTTAGCCGCTGCCAAGTCAGAAGTCTGCCTGCGGCTATTGTAGCAGTTTGCAGCTAAATGAAAATGTATAAATCAATTGAGAGAGGCATGTGTAAACAAACTGAGTGTCTCGACATTCAGTAATCTTATTATCCTTAGACAATCAACGCGAAGCCGTATTCTTATAAATAAACTGTGGGTATTCAGCCAAATACAAATAAATTGTCATTTATTTTGTAAGCAAATCTTAAGAATCTTTCGACAAAATGTCCTATAATTAATTGCTTCTAGCTATAGGTTTTAAGCCAGGATATAAATCGATAAAAACCATTAGCTCGCAGAAATTTTCCACAGCTTCACTTATGCTTAAATATTTTGATAATTGGCTTACGGGACATTTAAAAAAAAAAATCTTGCCTGAAAACGCAAAGAGTTTTACCAACTCTGTTTCTTGTATTATGCTACAAACAGATTAGAGTAAACAAAAAAATTTTTACTGCTTCGATAAGAGGGCTGCTCAAAAAGTTCTCGGCAGTCAAACTGGGTGTCAAAAAAAAGATATAGTGCTGGCTGCCATGATTTCACGTCTCCAGGTTTTGTGAAATGAAACCTAAAAACGGGGTTTAATCAGTAGAGATGTCATTCTGGTCTGACCCTCGAAAAAAAGTTGTGATTTTTTTTGACAAAATGGCGGCCATGGAATATAAAAATTCAATTTTGGGCCCCTTTTTGTAGTTTAGTGTAACAAAAAAAAATGGTAAAAATTTGTTTAAAATTATGATTAAGGGTCAGACTAGAATGGTGACGATTCTGCGTCGATTTTAGTTTTAATCATCAAAATCGGTTCAGTGTACTGGAGGAGTCATGGCCGCCAGTTCGAAAAACTTGGTTTCGAGATAAACGCGTGTAAAGTTTGATGTTCCTTTGTTGGGAAAACAAAAAAATCAAATATGAAAAAATGCAGTTCTAGAATTATGACAATTCTGCGTCGATTGCAAATTCGTCAAAAATTTAAAAAACTAGAGAAAAGGGATATTCAAAGTTTCTGAAGTAAATTTCAATTTCAAAATATTGCTAGAGAAAAGCTGGCGGACCTTCAGCTTCAAAAACTGTTAAAGTTGCTCCTCTGTGAGTGACCATTAACAATATTACAGATATAAAGGATTAATAAGCGAAAGCTATATAGCTTTTAAACAGTAGCCTAAAATTAAAGAACAGTATTTCCAAAAAAATCCTTTTGGGGCAATATTCTCACATATCCCAGCTACAAAATAATAATAAAAAAGGTGTGTGTGTAGCTAGCACTCACGAGTCTATGATGTGTAACATGATGCTTAGTCTAAGAGCTTATTTTCAAATCACAAGCTCTCTCAATGGTATATAAATCAGCAAGTGCACTCTTTCGAAAGAAGAAAATTAACGGGGAGTAGAAATCCAGATCCCACCCGAATCCCGCCCAGATCCCATCCAGATCCCGCCCAGATCCCATCCAGAATCCACCAAGATCCAGAAATCCCCACAGATCCCATCCAGATCCCATGCAGATCCCGCTCAGATCCCTTTCAGATCCCATCCAGATCCAAACCAGATCCCATGCAAATCCCGCCCAGATCCCAGGCAGATCCCGCCCAGATCCCTTTCAGATCCCACCCAGATCCCACGCAGATCCCACCCAGATCCCATCCAGATCCCACCCAGATCCCATGCAGATCCTGCCCAGATCCCACCCAGATTCCGCCCAGATCCCATCCAGATCCCACCCAGTTCCCAACCAGATCCCACCCAGATCCCATCCAGATCCCACCCAGATCCCATGCAGATCCCACTCAGATCCCACCCAGATCCCTTCTAGATCCCGCCCAGATACCGCCCAGATCCTACCCAGATCCCGCCCAGATCCCGCCCAGATACCACCTAGATCCCACCCAGATCCCATCCAGACTCCACTCAGAGCCCAACCAGATCCCACCCAGATCATTCCCAGAACCCACCCAGTTGCCCCTTTTCAGCATCTATCTTACCTCTTCACTTCCCCCATCTGCCAGTCCTCTTATGGCTGTGCTTGTTTGCCGAAAACTCCAAAAACTACAACACAAAATATAAATGACGTCAATGTCACGTGACGCTCAAATCAAATTTTACTGTCGGGGCACTCGCCGCAACACTCTTACTTGTTTTTCAAATTTTCAATTAATTTTGAATTTTATACAGAAAAGTGTATTATAATTTCAAAGTTTGCAACGCATAGAAGGAATCATCTCCGACCACAAAAGTATATATATTTGATCAGATACGAGCGAGTCGATTAAGCTTTGCCGTCGTTGTCGTTGTTGTTTCACGCGAACTAGTCCCTCAGTTTTGGAGCTATCGAGCTGAAACTTTGCACAGAGTCTTCTTTTTACTCACGCTGCTAATATGTCGGAACCGACAATCTTTTTCTTGTAGCTGCCAAAAACGTCTTCGAAAATTGTTTTTAGTAAAAAACTGTTTTTCCATATTACTGCTCAAACACGGTCAGGGTAAAGTAATTTCTGATCGCGAAGTTTGGTCAAGTTAACCGTTGGACAAGCTATTTCGTTCAAAACTTCGGCACAGACGAAGTTAGCTTTGCCTTTTCGTTTTTTTTAAATTGACTTCGAATATCTTTTAAACCAAGCGGTGCATTGCTTAAGTAAACATATATTTATGATTTATGTTTTAATACCTTTCTATTGATACATCACATGTTTTTGAAGGATCAATATTAGGGATACCACAATTTTTGATCGTTTCAGGGGCCAATGCAAACTGGCTGTGAACCGAACCAAAATAATCTAAACCAAAAACTGCACGCTTATCGAAGACTTTATAAGTCCTTCTGGCGGAATCTGTGAGGGAAAAGAAATGTGGGGCCGGACAGCTGCCGAAAAGATGTTCCATTGATCCCACAATACGTGGTACTGAACATACCGCAATAGTGTTCTATCCTTTTTCACCTGTACACATTTTATACCTATACTAGCTGTATACCCTGCGTCGCCCGGGTTGTTTGCATTCATTCACTTTTGAACTGGTTAAGCCGGCTGGTTCGGCTTACTTTATAGTACCAGCCTACAGATCAACTTTCCAGTTCATAGGCTAAACAATTTCTCCGAAGTGACTCTGAACCCAGACTGCAAGCCTCTGAAAGTTTGGGAAAGATTTATCTTGGGGCAGTTACTCCATTTTTTTTAGAAACAGCCCGATCAATAGAAGTATACCATCCGTGTATGTAAAAATTAAAAATAGGTAAATAGCGTGATCCATTGAACCGAAACACACCCGCTATTTGCCAGCTTCAGTGGCTTTAAACTTGTGTAAACTATTGAACCGATCCAGTCCTAATTCTGGTTGGCGTTGCACCAATTATTCAGGAACAACAATTTTATTGAATCTGAGGACAGGTTGCACCTCAAGTCAGACAAACAAATTTTGTGGCAGAAAATGTCCTCTCAACTGACACATGGGTTACTTGGGTTGTTGAAGAGATAACAGCTTCATTCGCCAGGAGACTTGTTTCTTTACAATCTATGCATCTGAAGAGATGAAGAGTGAAATTGGCTCGCTAAAAGCAACAAGGCTGCTGGAGAAGACGAGGTTGACAACAGAACGATAAAGCTTCTCCCTCGCAAGGTATTGTTTCTGTTGCTCAATTTGAACGCAGCCCTACGCCTCAAGTACTTTCCCAGTGGATGGAAAAGAGCCTACATAGTGATGCTTCACAAAACTGGGAAGCCCCCCAAATGAGCTGGACTCCTACAACTCTATACGCCTCCTCCCAGCATTTGGCAAGCTGCTGGAAAGATGCTTATTGCGAAGGATTCTGGAGATCAGCTACACAGAGTGGTCAATTAAGAAGGATTTCATGCCAAGGAGTACGTTGTGGCAGCGTACTTAGATATCCAACCGGCATTTGACCGCGTCTGACATGATGGCTCAAGGGAACGCCCCATCGTCGGCTTTTCTTAATGGTCAGATCATTCCTATCTGACAGGACACTTAGAGTTGTCCAGGATGGCCTACCATCCCAGAGGAAGAGGATTCGAGCTGGTGTACCTTAAGGTGGCGTTCTGGGGCCAACCCTGTACAGTCTGTTCACAGCAGATATGCCTACTGCTCTGAACATTCCCATTGAAGAACAGCAGGACCTCCTCATAGCAACCTTTGCCGACGACACGGCCATCATGGCACGTGACAGACATGGCACGTCTATTCAGCAACAGACGTGTTGCAGAAATATCTCACGAAGTTTGAGAACTGGGCCTGTCGCTGGAATATATCCATCAACGCTGAGAAGTGTGTTAGTGTCACGCACACTCTCAGAAGAGACAGTATCCCTGGAGTCTTCCTGCATGGCGAGGTGCTTCCTCACAAAACGGCCCATAAGTATCTGGGTGTGACTCTGAATAAGAGGCTTACCTTCAAGCAGCATGCCGCCAAAGTATCAGGCAAGCTACGCAGCAAAGCGACTAGAATCAGTTGGCTACTCAACGCCAATAAAAAAAATCTCGCTTAGGAATTAGGTCCTCATTTACAAGGTCATCCTGGCACCAATATGGGGATATAGTGTCCAGGTGTATAGCATCGCCGCGAAGACCCAACTGAACAAAATCAGGGTCTCTCAAGCCAAAATTCTTAGAGTGCTACATTCGCAATCGAGACATCGAAAGAGGGTCTGCACAGTGGTTGGGCTTATATGAAGCCGCGGCCATAAATACTGGTAGTTGTGAAATCGTTATGAAAGTTTCACCAAAATTCTAGAAAAATATTTTAAATTCATAATCAGGGGTGTTCTAGAAATCTCTAAAGATTTTCGTATAAACGATTGCACTTCGAAGTAAAAACTGGGACTATTTTATTTGCAAAATGCAAAGAATCAGACCGCCTACTAGATTATGTAAGGAAAACCGACGCATCAAATCTACTTGCCTTTTATCAGGCGGTTTCAAATCGCTCAACTTTTGTCATCTAATCTAGTAGTCGGGCATATTTGAGCCCCTAAACATATAAATTCAAACAGCTTTAATATGAAATGCTATCGTTTATACGAAAACCTCTAGAGATTTCTGGAACACACCCGAATAAAAACGAGAAAGGCAAAGCTAACTTCGTCTGTACCGAAGTTTTGATACACTTGAAATAGCTTGTCTCAACGGTTAGCGACTTCGACCAAACTTCGCAGATCAGCTTAAAAACATTACATATTACCCATGACCGTGTTTGAGAGCAGTAATATTGAAAACAAAACAGTTTTCTTACTAAAATCCATTTTTCGAACGAACATTTGTATGGCAGCTACAAGAAGTAGTCATCCGATCCGGTCGGTTCCGACATATTAGCAGCGTGCAGTAAAAAGAAGACTCTGTGCAAAGTTTCAGCTCGATAGCTCCAAAACTGAGGGACTAGTTCGCGTAGAAACAGACAGACGGACAGACGGACGGACGGACAGACGGACAGACGGACGGACAAAGCTTAATCGACTCAGCTCGTCATGCTGATCAAGAATATATATACTTTATGTGGTCGGAGATGATTCCTTCTATGCGTTGCAAACTTCTGGGCAAAATTATAATACACTTTTCAAGTGTATAACAAGTGAGAAAGTCGGTCAAGCCCGACTATAACATACTCTGTACCCGGTGTATATGCTTAATGCGTCGCTGCCACTGTGTTCATCTCTAAGTTTTTTCTCTCTCTCTCTTTCTCTCTCTCCTTTGATGCATGCAATGCGGTGTTGTTTGCGTGTGCGTGGGAGGCGTCTCTATTACACTTTTTGCTCATAACTTGAGGACCGCTCATCCGATTTTTATATTTTGTTCGGCAAATCGATACATAATACTAATGACTAACTATCTCTAGAAGGTACAAATCATCTTACTACAAAACTGTGGGAGATATGACGTTTTTTCGAAATTGCGGGGGCGGGAGGGGGCGTGGCAAAATTGAAAATAAACTTGATCTGCCTGCAAGTATAAGAAGCATTTGTCCCATACATGTCAAACCTCTATCTCTTACCATCTCTGAGATCTGTTTGTTCATACGGACGGACAGACAGACAGGGAAGAAAAAGGAACAAACAAACGAAAAAACAGAAATGGCTATATCGACTCGGCTGTTGATGCTGATCAAGAATATATATACTTTATAGGGTCGGAAATTATTCCTTTTTCCTGTTACATACTTTTGCACAAACTTAATATACTCTATGTACCTTCGGTACAGAGTATAAAAATTGACACGTATTTAGGTGTCAATAGGAACGATCGGTTGAAAAAAGTTCTTTAGTAAGAAAAAATTTTTTTGTTTTCCCCTGCCAACGTCTCCGAACCTCGTATTTATAACTTCTCTATGCTTTCAAATAATTTCGACAAGTTTTATGAAAATCGGACAACTATATAGTATACACTCCTGCCCAAAATTATACGACACCATGAAAATTTTAGTTTCGACCCTCGTAGGAGAATGGGAAAGCATAATACAACGAAATCGAGTATGCAGAATGAAAGCTTAATGAATTCTGCTTAAAATCTGATATTCTTACCTCTGATTGCATCTTGCGTTTTCAAGTAGCGGTTAAAAAAGCAAAAAAGTTCGATTTTTGTCATGTCTGCAAGTGTATCAAAATTATACGACACATGTCAATTTGTTGGATTTAGTTAATATTTTATTCTTAGAATGGAATATAAACAATATTTAATAAATAATAGAGCCACCTTGAGCCTTTGCTACCTCGAAAAGTCTCTTAGGCATTGAATTCACTAAATTTGTAAGTAAATTTTGGTCTAAAAGAGGCCATTGAGCCAAAATTTCGCTTTTGTGGCTTTCGACATTTTCAAATTTGTTGTTATTGGCGTAAACACGCCTGGCTAAGATGCCTACAACGTTGTCAATTGAGTTTAGGTCAGGGGAGCATGCTAGCCAATCCAAAACATTTACATGGTGATCACTTATGAAGCGCTGGGTCTCTCTACTCTTGTGAATATATGCATTATCTTGCGGAAAAACAAGATCTCTTTCCATATTTTTTCCCAAAAAAGGCAGAAGACAGTCCTCCAATACTTTTTTGTATTCCCCACTGTTGATCCTGCAGCTTGAGAAGCACAGATCAAGCGTTCCAGACGCTTGAAAGGCTTTCCAAATTATTGCGGATCCGTCTCCGAAATTGCGTTTGGAAAACATAAGTGGATCCTTACTCAAATCTATCCAATAGTGCCGAAACCCATCTGGGCCGTCAGGACAATATTTTTTTCATCAAAAAAAATTATCTAAATGATAAATATTGAACAAAGCGGTTTAAACAAAGTATAGTAAAAATTGTATACCGAGGCCCAGTTTCTTTCCAAGTTTTATTTCCACAAATTGAAGTCGTGCTGTTTTGTGGTGCGGCTTTAAGGACGGAACCTTTTTTAATACTCCTCTGACAATGCACACCGATGATTGCAGCGTCTGCCAAACAATCATCCGTGACACAGGCGTACTGCAATATGCGGCAAGTGTGGAGCACGAAGCTATCGAATTGCTACACTCAGAAAAAAAGGCTACCAGCGTTCTAGACCAAACGGGATAGAATTTATACCGATTTGTACTTAAAATTTTAAGTATGATTCGTTCTTGGGTGTACTTAGATTGAGTACAAATCAACCTTAAGATTAAAAAGTTGCCCATAACATTCCTCAAATGAGAACAAAATTCTAAAATCAAGTACAATATACTTAGTACAAGAACTATTTGTACTCAAATATAGCGAACAAATTATTTTGTCAGGTCCGTATCTTCTGTGTATGCAATACTGCCAAGCGGCAGTGACGCTGAGACATGGACAGTTTTTATGATTATTCTGGTCTCTTTGCAATAACAAAATAGAGCTTAATAAGAATGGCTACACACACACACACACACACACACGACATAATACATAATTGATTTTTGTTTTGTTTTGTTTTTGTTGCTCTGACTTCTGACTTAGAGATGAGCTGTTGACGTGAGCGAACAATTTGCAGAGTAAACTTTGTAAAGTAGAGAAAATTATTCATTACGAAATATATAATGCAATTGAAAAAAATTTTATATGAAACCTGCGAATCGGGTTTCACATCCATACGCCTATAAATTTTACTTAACTTAACGTAAGCAAAATAAAAAAACATCGTCGTGAGTTTAAAAACAGAAATATCGGTCACGCGCTCATATCTACTCTGTCTGATCTGACTTCGATATTTGCTGGTCCTTTTTCGTTGCTTTTTGTGCTTCGCTATTTCTGCTCTCATTGAGTTGTCGGTCGGTCATTCTGACGAAGAAATTGAAGTGTGCGGACGCGTTTGATTTACGTATGTGTATGTATGCAAATTAAAAAACTATGAGTGACGAGAATCGTGAAAATCATATAGTTGGTGCGACTCCACCGGACGATGACCAGCTAAAACAACTTTTAGTATCATTTAACTTGGAAAGCATACAAGCTAAGCAGAATGAGGCCAATACGCCTATCCGGCTGCCCCATTACACCGGAAAAAGAAGTCAAATACCTCGGCGTTGTCTTTGACAACAGGCTGAGATTTGACAAGCACTTGGAGTATACACTCAGCAAGTGCACTAGAGCACTATTCACATGCAGGAGCATAGCCGGAAAATCGTGGGGCATGGCACCACACATACTCCGATGGCTATACCTCATGGTCGCGAGACCGATGCTCACTTATGGAGCTGTTGTGTGGGAGATAGAGCAAACCTCCTCACAGTTAGACGCAGTTGCAAAAGCGCAAAGGTTGGCATGTATATGCATGACTGGAGCCATGCGTCTTTGACCGACAGCGGCAATCGAGGTTCTGATGGAGCTAACACCGCTCCACCATACCATCTGCCTGAAGAAAAAGCAAACACTGCTTAGATTAACAGCAGAGGGAGTGGGTAGAACCCACATAGTAAGCCTCAGAGACTCTGAAAGCTGGAAAGGAAATCCCTAATCCTCCAACCCAGAGACGAAATGGTGGCCGAGTATCACTTTTGACAGGAACTTTACTGTACACCAAAGTAATAAGAGAATGGATCTCACTAGAAGAAACATATAAAATGCAACCACACACAATTATGTGGTATGCAGACGGGTCCCTGACGCCCCAAGGAACCTGACTTGGGGTAGTGGGACCAGGAACGAAAATAT
The DNA here is from genome assembly GCA_018904235.1 of Lordiphosa stackelbergi. Lineage (NCBI taxonomy): Eukaryota > Metazoa > Arthropoda > Insecta > Diptera > Drosophilidae > Lordiphosa > Lordiphosa stackelbergi. The sequence continues at coordinate 37,725 of JAEIFU010001717.1, read as the reverse complement.
CTGAACCAATGGGAGAATTCACAAGCATATTTCAAGCTGAAGTGTGTGCCATCTCCAGTTGCGCAGACCGTAATATGGAAAAGCACTACCATAATAGGAGAAATAGCTATCCTCTCCGATAGCCAAGCAGCGCTAAAATACGCTCAGTAGCAATAAGTTCACCTCTAAGCTAGTCTAACAAACAAAGAACAAATTGGACCAACTAGGTAGCAGGAACAACCTGCCCCTACGATGGATACCGGGACAAAACAATATCCCCGCAAACGAATTGGCCGACGAACTGGCGCGGAGCAGCCGCCACCGCAATGGTAGGGCCAGAGCCCCATTGCGGTATAGGCCAACACACAATAAAAAGGGACTCCTAAAGAATGGACGAGAATACGCTTAGAACAGCCTCCTGGGTAAACACCAAAGGAATGAGACAAGCTAAAGCATTAATAGTGAACCACAACCTCAAAAGGTTCCAAAGTTAATCCAACAAGGAAAGAATGCCCTCAGGATTCTGACAGGGCTCTATACGGGTCACTGCAGACTGTGGAGCCACATGTATAAGCTGGGAATAACAAACACCCAACTTTGCAGATACTGTGAAGAGAAGGAGGAGTCCTGAACATATACTAGCACATTGCGTCGCCCTAGCGAGGCGCAGACTCAGCAGATTTGGGGAAACACATTCTACACCCAAGCAATATCGGCATCTTAGAGCCCACAAAAAAATCCTGGCGTTTGTACAGGAAATAGGGCTGCTAGGAGAGCTGTAAACTCAGTAGGGGGGCACAATAGACCAATATTGGTCGCGGTGCACCACTTCCCCAACAACAAATAATAATAACTTGGAAAGCGTTTTACCATTTTTGAAAGGTGAGTAAAAAAGTGCAAGTGATAAATTACGCGTTATTGAATCATTGTATGTGTGCATCATCATGCATGTATGTGCATGTGTTTGCTAAATGTCTTCTTATAGTATATTAAGCATTCGTTTTTAAATATTTACATCGGAAAAAATGGAAAAACGAGTGATAGCTTAAAATTATTAAGAATCTAAATATGTGTACATATGTGCATTGACGTCAAATTACAAAGTTAGTACACAACTTACAAAAATATACACACATACATGCATGCATATGCGAATATAAAGCGAAAAGAAAGTACAGTTACTTTGCGGCAATGCTCTATTCGCGTGTATCTATTCACTAGAAAAGGCGCATAAAGCAGAGGCGGCCACCTACAGCTCATATGAGCAGAAGTTTTAAGCAAACTCAAGCCAAAATTATGGTTGTGTGAATCTGTGATCAGTGCATTTCAAGTAAAACGTGTATTTTCTGGAGAGAGCTCTCTAGTTCACCAACACAAGCGTACTTTTTTGTCCTCTCCACTTGGCCGCCTCTGGCATAAAGCATCCGTTCACAAAGTTGTTCTTTCAGCGAGTTGTTGCCGATTTTCGGCTACCGCATTCGTGTCTTTTCTTGTTGGCATTATAAAGTATAAAATGTTGATTTTTTGTTGGATTTAAAAACCAAAAATAAATAATTAATACAAAAAATAAATTCTTTAATGTAGACTCGAACGTAACCTTTCGGAGCTTGGAGTTTATAACCGCAGACGACATAAAAGAAGCAATTCCTCCTCTTGGACTACGAGTGGAGTTCAGAGAAAAACTTTTTTGCTTGGAAAAAACGTGAGGTGAGCCTTAACTAATAATTAAATTAATATATTTTCTTCACATTTTATTCACTGATCTAAGTTAATAAATAATAATAAATATTATTACTAATATGGATTTTTTATTTTTATATTTCAGTTGGGAATCGATGATGAAACTATTTCTGTTCCATCAAAAGTCGGACTCTGGTTAGAGACAACAGCACAAACACCTCACGTATATAACGGAAAGCAAGTCCTTAACAAAAGTTTGGGGTGCTTGTTAAAGGAATCATATAAAGGCAGAGCTATTACTGAGTACGAGGAGAAGTTTAAGACGCTAACCCCTGCTTTAAGGGATGACTTGATAAACTTAATTATCGAGGAAACAATATGCCGAAACATAGTCATTCGGGTTCCTGATTTTCCTCTTTTACTCAACGAAATATTTTATTTCTTTCCTTGCGAAATGCATATGAAGGTAATTCTATATACGTATTTACATTAAACCGAAACTAATTTTACAAATATTTCCTTCATAGGACTACTACTTCATTCCACGAACAGGAAAAGGTTCTCCAAGCGGCAAACTGTACTCGAAATACAAGAATCGGCGTAGTAAGCTTGCAAAATTAGATTGTATATCGGAGACATCTAGTATACAAAACGAAAACGATTCCAACTCTGCAAATAAATACGTTGAAACAGATGAATCAGTTTCCACTGCTTATAAGTTGTCACTGAATCGAGACTGCACCGATTGGGATGATGTTTGTGAGAAGTGGAAAAGAACTTTCCAATTGCGCCAAAGAGATATGAAGAATCTTGAAACCCAGGAATTTTTCCAAGCATGGTCAAAATTTGCACATGCTCAAGCAAGTGATTTGGTAAGATTTTACACATTTTTGAACACAACAAAGTTGATAGAGTCGAGACCAACAAATTCTGAAAGGATGTGTTTGGTCTGATTAGCTGCATATCTCGTAAACCATTTTAATTTTTGACAAAAACCCCCACAAAAATTTTCCCCCCCCCTCCCCCCATTAATATTTTCCAATAACCTTTTTTTTCTGTCTTTAGCAAGGTTGTTGTACTACCTTCATACCCTTTCAGAATATGTTGGTCCCGACTCTATCAACTTTTTAGTGGTGCACAGTGTTATTAAATTCGTAGTTAAATTCTCCTTTCAAGATTAATGTTGCCAAAAAAATTATGTTTTTCCTAAATTGACGAATCAATTAATTTCATTTTTATTATTATATAAAATTTTTACAGATTGAAATTGACTTCAAGTTAATGTATCCCGAAAAACAATTGCTAATGCTATCTAAATGGGAAACATTTAAAAATAAAAATCTTCAGTTATTATGAAAAACATATCCTGAATGATTCGTGCAAACAGCTTCTCTCTGTTGCTAAAACATGCAGAAATAAAGGTAATAGCAAAGTTTTTTTTTTGTATATTTCGTTTTGGTCTAATTCGTATAATTTGTTTAACAGATGCGCAGGACTATTTGGTAGCCATCTTATTGAATGCTGTTTGCCAACGGCCGTCCGATTCAAAGATGAATATGGAAAACGCAACAAAAAAGCTACAATTGCAGACTGTCAGGAAAGCTTTGTGCTGAGATTGCCAACACTTAGCGACTATCAGCGGCAGCTTAACAGGATCACCAATAAATATTACAGTGCTGGACTAACTATGCAACCATTCCTTATAGTGGAAGGCGTATCAGATGCAGATATTAAAAGGTTTTTCTTGTATTTTGATAACAATTTATGTACTTTGTTTTCCGTCATTTATTCACAGCCTTGATATATGTTTTTAAGACATTCCAAATTCTTTCATTAGAATACCCCCAAAGCTTGCCAGCCAGCTTGGATGTTTATCCAAAAATATTTTTTTCAAATTGAAACACCTTTTGACTTTAAATCCTCCAGTATTACATCTCTAATTGACTTTTTTAAATAACTAATAAGTGCTTATAAAATGTATGTTTGCTTTCAGTGCCTTAAATCATTTTCAGACCCTCACATATTAATATCTCATTTCAAAATAAGTCATCTTATGACCACAAAAAACTTGAGGCTGCAGTGTATGCCAAAATAATTGCAGTCAGACATTTACCCAACTTTTCATATTTTCGTAACCATTTAGAAAACAAACATAAAATTTGTAATTCTGAAAGAAAAATGATTCGGATTATAAAACCATTCCATTTAAAGCAGTTTCACATTCGCAAAGTCTCTCAGATCTGCATTCAGCAACACCAGCAAACGAAACTATTTGTGAACCCGATTCTACTTTGCAGTCTATAAACCATTTAAAAAAAAAGGCAGTTGAACTTTCACTAAGTATTTATGAGCAAAATTATATGCCGAGAAACCATGTTGTAAAATTACAAGACTCTATTTCTGCGTTAATAGCTTTAATAGCCACAGCGATTGAAGGCCAATTAAATGAAAGTGCTATAAAGGAAGAATTGAAAGATATTTTAAGTTTTTGTAAGGACCCTTTTGGAGAAATTCGAACAGAGTATAGGTTTTTAAAGTTTTAAAATCATTAAACCTTTACCAAGATCCTATATCATGCATTATTGATAAAAAGTGGTTGAAGTTGTTTCAGGGGAAATCCAATGTTGGGTCCAAAATCGTTTAGCATGTATATTATGCCTTTGAATTTTATGTTTAAACGTATTTTTGAAATACCAACACTTTTGGATCGTAGTTTGGAGAATATTAATGCCGGCTTACTCGGAAGTGACCTTTCAAACTTTTCAAATGGCGAAATTTTTAAAATAAAATCAAACAATTTCAATCGCGATTATTAATTTTTGAGATTGACAACCCACTTGGAAGTCATAAAATACCCATTTGCGGTTTTTACATTAGTTTTCCTGCGATGCCACAATACCTATTATCAAAGTTAAAATACATTTTCCCTGCAGCATTCCTTTCAAGCGCAGACTTAAAAGAATATGGGAATGAAAGGTGTTTTTATAATCTAGTAAAAGAATTAAAAATATTAGAAGAAGGTATTGAGATTAAAACTAACAGAGAGGTGAGGAAAGTGCATTTTTTTTTGGGGGTGTTATAGGGGACAACTTGGCGGTAAATAGTATTAATGGATTTGTAAAATCTTTTAATTTAAAAGGTACTGTCGTGCTTGCAGACGATCAAAGCCTGAAATGCAGGTTGATGTTTCAGAAATTAAAAAATCATTGAGGAATAAAGAAAATTATTCATCACACTTGTTGGCAAACTATTTTCAAGAAACGGAATTAAAACTAATTGCGTTTTTCATGATTTGCCCAACTTTCATATAACAGAGAGCTTATGTTTTGACTTAATGCACGATGTATTTGAAGAGTATGTAAATACGATGTTTGTAATATACTCCTAACATTAATTAAACATAAAGTTCTATCTTTGAATGATATTAATAGTCGTAAGAAATTGTTTCAGTTTGGAGAGACAGAAATTGGCAATCAATCGAATTCTTTAAATTTTGATCGCTTAAAAAACTTTAATTTAAATATGACTGCGAGTGAAATGAACTGCTTTATTCATTTTTTGACCCTTATTATTGGTGATTTGGTACATCATGATAATCCAGCCTGGCAGTTACTCTTGATTTTGTTGGATATTATCGAACTACTCTTTAAATCTAAGTGTTCAACTAAAGAATTAGATACTCTACAAGAGCTGGTGGAAAAACATCACAATATTTAAATCTTTTTGGCAAGCTGAAACCGAAGCACCATTTTCTTGTGCATTATCCTACAGCGATTAAAAAAATGTGGCCCACTCAAGTATTCAGTGGAGAATGCGCTTCGAGTCGAAGCTAAGAGAAGCCAAATTATACACACACAATATTAATTCTCGAGTAAATCCGTCTTGTTCAATAGCTGTTAAAGCCGGACTCAAATTTGCCAAATTTTAATTGATCATGAGAATAATATTGAACCAACTCTAATTTGTAATTCTTTTCACATTTTCGAACTTACAAAAAGAAGAATATTTGGATAAAATAAATAACTATGAATACCGTGATTTCAATTTTCTAAACAGCAAAACTTGTAATGAGCTGGAATTTAAAGGAACATTATATAAAATCAACTACTATTTAGCAACTTTTCGTATAAACTTAAGCTTATTTAAAATTTTAAGATTTTTGATTCATAATGAAAATGTTTATATTATAAGTCAAGAAATTTCTGTACTAGCATACGAAAATCATTTTCGTGCTTATGATGTAGGAAGTCCCACTGATAACATATGTATAAAAATATTAATGAATTTGTAAGTCCTCCGTTGCACATATATCCATTGAATAATGGTAAGTCATATATACTACTAAGATATATTTAAGATGTACAAATGTATGAACAAACTGAGTATATAATTTCATTTAAAATAAACATAAAGAAAAAAGGCATAATTACTGATTTCATTGTACTGGCGCTAAGAACAAATTGGGATTAACTCAAGAATTTTTCAGGCTCATCTTAAGGACATTTTATTCTTATTTTGAGCAGGCAAATTCTTGATTCTAGGACGAATTGGGATGGATTGCAAGTATGCAAATACTCGATTCAAGAACGAATTGGGATAGATATAAGAATTTTTGGACTTAAATCAAGAAATTTTTGTTCTCATTTAAGTATGTAAGCTCTTGGTTTAATACCGAATCGAGATTGATTTAAGTATATAACGGGCTTGAGTCAAGAACGAATGGGGGATTGAATCAAGAACATTTTGTTCTTATTTTAAGTATGTAAGCTCTTGGTTTAATACCGATTCGGGTTTGATTTAAGTATTTAGCGGGCTGAGTCAAGAATGAATGGGGATTGATCTAAGTATATTTGGGCTTAAATCAAGAACATTTTTTTATTTTTTCCTGAAACGGTCTAAAATCAAGTATTTCGGGATTGAAAAATTCGTACTTGATCCAAGTATTTTGTACTTGATCAAATTTTTCGTACTTACCACTATGACACCGTTTGTACTTTGATTCAAGTACAAAATTCTTTTTCGGTTTTGTGTTGCTTTTAGGTATTATGCGACTTTTTGCGGTCAAACAACTTGGGTTTTTCCAGAGCTATGCTTCACACCATATACATCCGGATTGTTCAAAACTTCGGTAAAAAAAATAACGGTTCGACCCCGTATTTTCGCTTTCTTTAAAGATCCAACATCGTTGTAGGCTCTTATCCTTCCCTTTTCCTCGTCTTATAACCAACACACACGTGGCATTTTATTACAAATTCATTAAATTGTTAGCAGATATATAAAATTGTATTGAAACCAAATCTTTCTCTCCAGCCGCAATATTTGAAATATGTCGTATAATTTTGATACACTTGCAGACATGACAAAAATCGAACTTTTTGCTTTTTTAACCACTACTTGAAAACGCAAGATGCAATCAGAGATAAGAATATCTAGATTTAAGCAGAATTCATTAAGCTTTCATTCTGCATACTCGATTTTGTTGTATTATGCTTTCCCATTCTCCTACGAGAGTCGAAACTAAAATTTTCGGGGTGTCGTATAATTTTGGGCAGGAGTGTACATTTTTATACACTTGAAAAGTGTATTATAATTTTGCCCAGAAGTTTGCAACGCATAGAAGGAATCATCTCCGACCACATAAAGTATATATATTCTTGATCAGAATGACGAGCTGAGTCGATTAAGCTTTCTCCGTCCGTCCGTCTGTTTCTACGCGAACTAGTCCCTCAGTTTTGGAGCTATCGAGTTGAGACTTTGCACAGAGTCGTCTTTTTACTGCACGCTGCTAATATGTCGGAACCGACCGGATCGGATGACAACTTCTTGTAGCTGCCATACAAATGTTCGTTCGGAAAATGGGTTTTAGTAAGAAAAAACTGTTTTGTTCTCAATATTACTGCTCTCAAACACGGTCATGGGTAATATGTAATGTTTTTAAGCTGATCTGCGAAGTTTGGTCGAAGTCGCTAACCGTTAAGACAAGCTATTTCAAGTGTATCAAAACTTCGGTACAGACGAAGTTAGCTTTGCCTTTCTCGTTTTTCGATGCTATCGCCCCAAACTCGTTACTAAATCAATATTATATGCTAACACACAATTCTGTCAATCTTGATCCAAGTCCAAGTTTTTTTTTATTACATTAACAATTTTCAATACCGTCAAATCCCCTTTTTCAATTAAAATTAGGGTCTCAATCACCTCTAATGCCGTCAAGAACATCATCCTGAAGTTTTACAATCCGCAACGCCGTGTTATTGATGTTTGCTCATGTTTGTCTCTATGAGAAGCGATAAAACCTCATCGATGTTAGCTTTGGTGCACAATTGATTTGTTGGAATGTTGCACGATTGTAAAGCACAAGCACAAGCGGACGTGCACCCAATACATTTTGTAAGATCGCTCATCTCGGGCATTTAGCCGATATTTTCAATACCGCTTTGCACATCATCGCCTCCAGTAATTTTTTTCTGTACACCAACAATTAAAAATATAGAAGCGTGTAAATACACATTGATATGAGTCGCCTACCAAAATAAAATCGAAAAAGAGAAAGTGCAATCAAAACTATAATATAAACTTAATAAGAACACTAAACACGAATGACGAACACAAAGACACAGCACAACTACAAGGCAAAGCAGCTGCTTCGGAAGGCAAAATTGACCTTGACACAAATGCACTGAAAAAAGAAATGAATCGGGGGATCATGGGGGAGCACAGCTAAAACCTTAAGTAAACATTATAAAGATGCACAAAAATTGTTCAAAAACTGAATAAACTAAAGCAGTAATTTCATAATTAATACAACACAAGTTGGCTTTTATTAATATAGGAACTTAAAATAAATACCTTTAACTTCAAAATCCACTAAAAATAGTTTAAATTGGGAACGTAATTAATCGACTGATCACTTTGGAAGTTCGCTTTTGTTGTGAAATATTCGCCCTGCGTGCAGCTGCTTTGCAAAATTGAACAAGTGCTCCCGCTTTCAAGGCAATTTTTGTAAAGTCCCGTTAGGTTTTCAGAAAAACCCGATTGCCATTAAGAAGATTGGACAAATAGACAATTTGTCTACATTTTGTTCAAAATTCTGTGAATTTGGGCCTATGGACGCAACCACTGTGGTGTGGCGTCCCCCCTGGTTGGCGACTTAATAAACAATCATGGACAAGGTTGCTGCTCATCCAAAAAACATCGCAAGGTGTCTACTCAGATCTAGACGCACACAAAAACAAACTCTATATATAAATAAGTTAGTATAAGTTAGTTTCTAGGGGATATTCTCTAAGTCCCAAATTTTTGTTCCTTTTTATACCCTGTACCCATTGAAAATGGGAAAAGGGGATAATGAAGTTGTGCAAATGTATGTAACAGCCAGAAGGAAGCACCTCCGACCCCATAAAGTATATATATTCTTGATCAGCATCAACAGCCGAGTCGATTTAGCCATGTCCGTCTGTCCGTCCGTCTGTCTGTATGAACGCGTCGATCTCAGAGACTGTAATAGATAGAGCCACAATTTTTGGCATGTATGTAGGTGTATACTGTTCCCACATCGAGTTTGTTTCAGATTTGAAAAATTCCTCCTCCTCCATCTTTTAACAGCGAAAACTTTCTTTCTTTCTGTATAAACGCGTGGATCTCACAGACTATAGGAGGTGGAGCCACAAATTTTTGCATGTATGTAGGTGTAAACTGTACTCACATCGAGTTGGTTTCAGATTTGGAAAATTCCACCTCCTCCATCTTTTAGCAGCGAAAAACTGTCTCTCTTTCTGTATGAACGCGTTGATCTCACAGACTATAAGAGGTAGAGCCACAAATTTTTGCATGTATGTAGGTGTATACTGTACTCACATCGAGTTGGTTTCAGATTTGGAAAATTCCACCTCCTCCATCTTTTAGCAGCGAAAAACTGTCTCTCTTTCTGTATGAACGCGTTGATCTCACAGACTATAAGAGGTAGAGCCACAAATTTTTGCATGTATGTCGGTGTATACTGTACCCAGATCACGTTTGCCCAGATTTAGCAAATTCCTCCTCTTCCTTCTTCTAACCGCGAAAAACTGTCAGAGCTAAAATTTTTTTAGCTTGAACCTAGTGACTTAATATATATTCAGTAAGGTCCAATATCTGTCTATTCTGTATACCACTACAGCAAAAACACCGAAGATATGCAAGTGCGCCTCCCCATTTATTTAAATAAATTTTAAAATAAAAAAGGAGTTCAAAGCTATAGGAACCGAATTACTTGGGACAGGGTATTTTGCTGTCGGGGCACCTCGACCGCAACACTCTTACTTGTTTTTCATTATTTTATAGCTTGATATTTGAGAATATCGCCCCAAAAGGATTTTTTGTAATTCGAAATAATTTTCAGAAGATAAAGCCTTTTATGTCAACTAATGTCTTCGATAAAACAAGCAATTTTCAAATTACTTTAAAATTTAAACGCATTTATCTCGAAACCACAATTTTCGCACTGGCGGCCATGATATCTCCAGTTACGGAACGGATTTTGATCAAATAAAATGCAAACGACGCAGAATTGTCACCATTCCGTTCTGACCCTCAATTATAACTTTAAAAAAAGTTTACTATTTGTTATTAAAAATCAATAAAAAAAAACAAAAAAAATACTTTTCTTAAAAATATCATATAATAAGAAACACCTTGCCTATGTTTTGCAGCTCATGAGCTGTTAGAAAGTGGTTTCTTATGAAATACTGTGGCGAAAAATTTCTGTCGTTCTGCGAACTTTACACTTAAAACAAAAAAGGGGGCCAAAATCGAATTTTTATTTTTCTATGGACATAATTTTGTCAAAAAAAAATATCGCAAAATTTAGTTTTAAGTATAAAAAAAAAAATTTCTATACTATTCGAACATTTTGCTGAATTATTTGAGCTTGGAAAAAGTCCATTTGATAAAAATAAACATATTTTCATTTTACAATGCCATAATTTGTATCCTCTGAACAAAGTCAAAACTTAGGATTTGGTTTCTCTGTAACGTCAATGCGGCGTATATAAAAACAAATTTGGTTTGATACGCTCAACACACATTCATGAAAATATATTGTTAAACTTGCCTGCTGGAGGAAAACGGACAATTGATTTAAATACAACGACCAAAAATACATATGGAAAGTTTCCTTTCTTCTCTAGTGCAAAAGGCAGGGCAAACTTTATTTGCTTTTCTGCCGTTCCCTTTGCAATTAGATTTTTCTTAGATCCCAAGCCTAGGTTGTATTTTACTGTCCCTGACAATCCACTCCATTGCAGATTCATGCCATACTCCTGCAGCAAATAACTTATTCATATCTCTGACTGGCAAGTCATAAAGAATAACGTTCTTGTCGTAATGCCCATAAATAACACATATGTATTTCATATGATGTGTTTTTATATTTACAATATTTCATATTATTTTTTGCCCGCTGCGCTCCCGTAAATAATTACATAGACGTGTTCGGGCCGCGACTTAGCGTAACGAATTAAAGGCGCAAACGTTGCGTCAAATACGTGACCATAATGCCAACAACATCCACATCAAGCTGGAGCGCCGGTGCTGGGGCAGGAGCAGCAACTCATCATATGGTAGATGCGCACCCAATACAAAGCACTTAATAATTTGGTTTTTAAATTGCCTGCCGGCCATAAAGCCGCATAGCCGATCTTGGCCAGGCGATTAGTTCAATTTAACTGCCTAAAACGAAGGCAATCACGCGGTGCCATGTCATTCATTTGTCCACGCCCGACTTCTTGCGGCTCGTGTATAAATTTCTCGCCAGGACGTCCACATGAAGCAGTGTGCCCGCCCGACTGGCAGTGCACTATCTTTGACTACATAAATCACGGACTAATAAAGCCGCAAGACTGTAGCAAGAGAATGGAAAAAAGCAGAGAGCACAACGTGGAAAAAGAAGAAAAAATGGCGACATGCGACATATGAAGTTTATTAAAATGGCGAATGGGTGCGACGGCGGCGGCGGCGGAAGCTAAGCAATGGGTTCGGGCAGGGCTTGGACCTGTCGGTTAGTCATACGCATAGTTCAACGTCATGTGGCGCGCGTCGCCATAAATATTGTGACCCTCACCCTCAATGAGGGTGTGGAGCGGGCCAAGCTGACGGCACACCGAAATGATGCCACTCAGCTGCCCCTTTGGGCCCACACACCTTACCTTGGGCGGCCGTTTGTGCGTAACAATTTAAATTTTTATTACCATAGCAAACATTTGGCAAAAGTTTTATGATAATTTCCTTGGCCTCTTGTTGTTTCTGCTTTAAAAACTTGCTTACATTGTGCATTTGTGTTGTTGCGTTGGCAAAACTTACAATTACGGCCAATTAACATGTGTTTGTACAAGTGCAGAAACACAAACACAACAGAGAACGGGCTACAAGGGGGAGGGGAGCAAGTGGGAGCTGGCTATATGCAAACAAGCAAATACAAAAATATTTTATACGCCTCTGGCATAAGAACAACACAACCAACAGGCATCGACATCAGCCGGAGCCAGGACCAATCCTTTGCACGAGAGTCCACGACATCCTCATCGCCTAATGAGAGTCGGCATCAAAATTCATGACAGCGCCGCCTCCCTGCGACCACACCTACACACACACATAGATACGTACCGCTCGCAGCCAGATACTGGAAGGTCTTCGAAACGTGCTGATGAGAACGGCACAAAAATGAAATATTTAACTAAATTAACAATCTTGTTTATTTATTCAAAATTTGCATAAACAATTTGGCCGAAAGACGAAAAACCAAAAGTCTATTTTTCCTCTCGCTTCGCCATTTGTTGAGGGGGGAGCTGGCCTTGACTGGATGGTGTTCTTCACGCAACACAATTGACTGGATTGGGATGGTTGGGGAGATGCCTTTGTTATGTTGTTGAACTGATAAATCAACAGCCTCAGACCTCTACTCTGGCTAAACAAATGGTATGGCGAAAGAGTTCCTTTAGTTGAGATGGGGCAAGTTTAAGCGAGTCAAGGTTCGATTAGAGACTTTCATAAAAAAGTTTGACATACATCTGCTGGAGTCGAAAAATGAAGATCTCGAGAAAGAAATATGTCGACATCTGATGTACAAAGATCAACACCACACTCAAAAAATTGTCCACCCCACGACCCAAATTAGACCACAAATTTAAACTATTGGGTAACGAATTCCTCTCTAATACTCCGAGTATCAAATTGACATTTCGAAAGTACTAACATGATATTTCTGGATTTCAAATTGATACTAACGTGTATCAGGTTGACACTTTTATTGTATTAATTTTTAAGTATCAATTTGACACTAGATCTTATTAATTTAATAATTCAACTATCAAACTTTTTGTTTCATTTTGATACCAGCTTTTATTAATTCAATATTTTTTTTTCTTATCTTTGTACTATAAATTCAGTTCATTATAATCTGCCATTAAAATTAAAGCAAAACATTTTATAAAAAATTTTTTTATTTCAAACTCTATCAAATTGTAATTTATTTACACTATTAAATAGAATACGTCAAGTGTGGACACCCCTCTAAGTGGAAACATTTGTCTCTCCTCGTGTCCATGCGAATGTTGCTTAACCAGAAGTCACCATATTGGTATGCCTCTTGCTCGAACCCGTACATCAGAGTTCCCCAGCCATAGACCCTGGGGCACGAACATACTCCCTGTGTGTTAGAGGGAGACATAGTCACATTTTCGCGCTCTCTTCTGGGGGAACCCTGCCGTACTTGTGCAGTTTACGCCTTCAGAGACCTTGAGTAAAAAACGCGAAAAACGCCTGTTCTGCAGCTTTCTTGGTTTCGCACCTCTCTCATTGTACGTTGTCTTGCAAAGGTCAAAAGGTCACAGCAGCATTCTGGCTTGTTGTGTGTCCTGTCTAAAGAGTTACATTTGTTATTTACATATATTTTCAAAAAACGACATGAATACTCAGCTGCTTATACTTACCTTTCAAATATGCGCCATTTAAAATCCATTTATTTATCTTCATAACGTCGTCTGGGAAAGGGTCCTCCATAGCCTTTACTTTTAACTAAGTACACATTTATTTACAAAAAAAGTAAAATCACTAAATGTGACATGTCAAGCATCGCCAGCTGCGACGTTCGGCATGCTTCGTTTTACAATTCATACATTCTTCGAATTTTCGAAATAAAAAAAATTGTTTAGTTTCAAATTAATACTTCTGCGCATCAAATAAATATTCGAAGTTTCAATCTAATACTTTCTAGGTTTGCATTGATACAAAAAAATGATACTAGTTTCAGTTTCGATTTGAGACAACGTGTATCAGAGTGATATTGATACAAATTTTTTTGGGTGTACTAACATATAACATGCAGGACCCAACATTATTATAAATATATAACAACCAATATAAGACCGAGCAAAACACCGGAGGTAAGCCAGGGGGGCCCCTCATTATTCAAATAAATCTGAAACATAATAAGGGTTGCCAACCTAATCCCTTGGCCGAAATGTTTTAATTCACATCAGAGTACAGCATTAACACAAACTATTTAAACTTGAGTTTGTATTTATCTGGCGACCTTTCAATTTTTAATTAGTGAGTTCTAGCTGGCTCTAGGTCCGAAAAAAGTTGTGTTTGTTCACAACTGAAAACAACTTTATGCATTATTGTACACCAAAAATGAGCTGGTTGCCTAAACGGTACCGTTTCATCATCCTCCCGAATGAATCTTCAGTAGGCTTATCGCTGGAGAAACTATCACTTTAGCTGCTTTTCCATACAATCAATGTTTTAATCAGTTGGGAACCTCAAAAAACAATGAAAGTACAAATAGGACAAGCTTCCATGTTTTCAACTTTTGGTGTACAATATGAGTCCAAAGTTCTAAGTCCAAAAGCTACAGCTTTTTGAGAGAGCTTAGGACTTGTTGTTAATTTTTGAATGCAAGCATTCAAAAGCGTTTGGGTTGTTTCTTGAAACTTTTGCTAGTTTCGTTTACAAAACAAGAGAGCGTGCGGCCGCCCTTATAAAGTTTGTATTTATCTGGCGACCTTTCTAATTTTTAATTAGTGAGTTCTAGCTGGCTCTAGGTCCGAAAAAGTTGTGTTTGTTCACAACGAAAAACAACTTATGCATTATTGTACACCAAAATGAGCTGGTTGCCTATACGGTACCGTTTCATCATCCTCCCAGATGAATCTTCAGTAGGCTTATCGCTGGAGAAAACATCACTTCAGCTGCCTTTCCATACAATCAATGTTTTAATCAGTTGGGAACCTCAAAAAACAATGAAAGTAAAAATAGGACAAGCTTCCATGTTTTCAACTTTTGGTGTACATAAGCTTAAGCTTAAGCTCAAAGTTCTAAGTCCAAAAGCTACAGCTTTTGAGAGAGCTTAGAACTGGCCGTTAATTTTGAATGCAAGCATTCAAAAAAGCGTTTGCGTTGTTTCTTGAAACTTTTGTTAGTTTCGTTTACAAAACAAGAGAGCGTGCCGTCTCTTATATAGAGTTTGTATTTATCTGGCGACCTTTCTAATTTTTAATTAGTGAGTTCTAGCTGGCTCTAGGTCCGAAAAAGTTGTGTTTGTTCACAACTGAAAACAACTTATCATATTGTACACCAAAATGAGCTGGTTGCCTATACGGTACCGTTTCATCATCCTCCCAGATGAATCTTCAGTAGGCTTATCGCTGGAGAAAACATCACTTCAGCTGCCTTTCCATACAATCAATGTTTTAATCAGTTGGGAACCTCAAAAAACAATGAAAGTAAAAAATAGGACAAGCTCAATCCATGTTTTCAACTTTTGGTGTACATAAGCTTAAGCTTAACTCCAAAGTTCTAAGTCCAAAACTATTTAAATAAAAAAGTATTTGTACACAAAAAAAAACAACTATCACTTTTTTCGCAAACCGAGTGGGTTCCCATGAAAAAAAAAATATCCTTCAAAAAATTTATACTAAAAAAAAAAAAAAAAAACTATTTTAACTTTAACTAATCTAAAGTAAAACAGCTATAGAATATAGTCATCCGACTTTGACAAGAACATCGCCAAACCTCCAAATCTTTGTAAAAGCGCATAATATTAATAATCGCTGAAGTGAGACACGTTAACATTAAAAACAAAAAAATTTTTAAAAAAACCCACTTTTCGACCGATAGTTCCAATGGCAGCTAAAAGATATAGTCATCCGATTTTGACATGAACTGCCAAATCTGTGTAAAAGCGTATAATATTAATAATCGCTGACTTTTCGACCGATAGTTCCTATGACAGCTATAAGATATAGTCATCCGATCCGGTCGGTTCCGACATATTAGCAGTGTGCAGTAAAAAGAAGACTCTGTGCAAAGTTTCAGCTCGATAGCTTTAAAACTGAGAGACTAGTTTGCGTAGAAACAGACAGACAGACGGACAGACAGACGGACAGACGGACGGACAAAGCTCAATCGACTCAGCTCGTCACCCTGATCAAGAATATATATAGTTTATAGGGTCGAAAATGAATATTTCTATGCGTTGCAAACTTCTGGGCAAAATTATAATACCCTTTGCAAGGGTATAATAAAAGGAGTTCAAAGCTATAGGAACCACTTACTTTTGCTGTCGGGGCACTCGACCACAACACTCTTACTTGTTTTCTATATTGTTCTCAACGACACACTGTGCGATGGAGTAAAATTTAAATGAGCCGAGTTAAATTTTGTTTTTTGCAGAAACTAACAGCTTTTACTGTGATCAAGTTGAATGGTGAATTATTTATCTAAATATATTTCATACATTTCAGTTTGATCACAGTATTATATAATTTTTTTTTCATAAAGGATTTAAAATATTGATTTACATATTTAGCGTGCTATGAATACTTTAAGGTCACAATTAATGCAAGCCGTGAACCGAAGCGCAAACCGAACCGCTGACCTGTTAAAGATGCTGATCCAAACCGATGAGAAACAGTTTGGAGTCCTAGAAACCTGTAGAGGTCTTCGAAAAATGTGGTTCGAACTACGTGAATGAAATACACGAAGTGATTCACCCTAATGGGCGCTTGATCACACTGTACACTTAAAAACGCACACTGTATCCGCCATCATGGCCCCTATTAATTATACATATGTAGTAAGCTTGGTCAACGGAACCGAATAAAACGCGATGTTCATTTAACTCCCAAAACCATGTTGTAAGCCGAATTGATGGGATCTACTCTGGACCGGAGTTGGATTCAACTTTTTTTAACCTTGGAAGCGGGACCAATAAATTGTGAAACCAAAGGCATCTGGTAGCAACTCCTCATACACATTTATGAGCACATTTATAAACACAGCTAGAACATATGTTTCTGGTTAAAAAATGATAAGAGATAAAATTTTGGAAAATTCACCAAAGCCGTCGGACGTTTGGACAGCATATCCCGTTTATCCTACATGATCTTTAACGTTAGCCACATCCTTGGATTGATCTCAGGGCTCTAACATTTCTTCAGAAAATTATAAATACACAGGAACCTTCATATCTGTTTCAAAAATTAGGACCTGCTTGCTCACAAAGGTCTCACAACTGTATATGCCCGAGAGTAAGACTTTTAATCTCCAAGAGACAGTTCTTTATTAATGCAATTCGTCTGTGGAATGACCTACCTTATAATACTAAAATTATTAGAAGCATTTGGCAGTTTCAAGCTCAAAAGTCTTAATGGTAAAAATTTAAATTATATAAAGTTTTTTACTATAAAAACCTGTCTTGCATTGTAATAATGATCAATTTTCTATATTTTTATACCCTGTACCCATGAAAATGGGTAAAAGGGGATAATGAAAATGTGCAAATATATGTAACAGGGAGAAGGAAACATTTTCCACCCTATAAAGTATATATATTCTTGATCACCATCAACAGCAGACTCGATTTAGTCATGTCCGTCCGTCTCTCTGTATGAACGCGTCGATCTCAGAGACCATAAGAATTAGTGTGTTTCGGTGGCACCAGGCCTTTTTGGAGGGCCAAGAAGAGGTCGCTGATGAAGACCGTGCTGGAAAACCATCGACTTCGACAAACACCGACAATATAACTAGTGTGCGCAAAGTTTTGAACGACTAAGTATTTAAATTTACCAAAATCTGTGGTTCATAACATGGTGACGAAGCATTTGAACATGCGTAAGTTGTGCGCGAAGAGGTCCCAAAAGTGCTCACTGACGACCAGAAATTTCGGCGAGTGGAAGTGTGCCAAGGCATCCCAACGCTTCCGCAGACGTCCTACAGCCCAGATGTAGCCCCCGGAAAAGGCCGATGAAAGGCAAGCGTTTTGAGACACACACAAAGAAATCTGTGGGTAGATTTAACCGATATTGTGGGTTGGAAATGCGCCAACCCACAAAGTTGGTAAAATTAACCAAATTGTAGAGTAACTTTCACGTAAAGTAAGTACTTTTCTTACTGAGTTCACAGTAATTTTACCATACAATTGGTAATTCGACAGCTGTTACACAACTGTAGAATAGTAGGTTGGAATACGATTTTAGCTGTCACAAGCCCACCCACCAAATTTGGTTCTGAAACAATTGTTGGAATTAAACATACACTGCTCGACAAAATGAGAGTCGATTTTCCCCAATGGACCAAACCAACTTTTTCTAAAGTAAATGGACCCGCTGATCACGAAAATCACCATATAAAAAAAATTCTATCGACGCGTTATCGAGATATTATCGATAAACTGTTTTTTCGATTTTTCCAAAAGTTGCCTCCACTTAAACTCTCATAACTTTTTTGTTTTTGAATCGGTTTGAATGCTCTAAACAAATTTTAAAAGAAAACACTTTTGCCAAACAGTTTGTTCTCGGACAATAATGAGCTGGGATATGTGCTGTTAGAGCTATGGGCTCAAATAAAGAAAAAAAATATTTTATTTTGCTAAATTTCAAAATTTATCGAAATTAAAAAAACGCTTGTAGATTCAAAACTATCCAAAATTGTTATGTTTTTTTAATTGGACAGTAAAAAATATTCAATTTACTTTAAAATAAGACCTCACATACAGAAATCGGACATAAAGGTGGATTTTTTATGAATTTTTTTGGTGAAATAGACAAAACTATATTTTTTTTGAGATGCCGCTGGGGCTGTTTTTTTCTGTGGCTGTGGGCTGTTTTTGAGTGGTTTTAGTGAGCTCAGGCGTAGAATAATTCTAATAAAAACACATTTATTGCAAAATCAATAAAATTTCATTTTAATCACTTTCAATATATAGGGCACCACTTTTTGCGGCAGTATGCGATTCTTTGAGACTCTCGGATGAGTCCATGACAATAATTATTAAAGCCCCTGTTGCCTTGGTACCTGTGCTTAATTGACATCATTTCCTGGTGAATCCTCTCTCGTTTCTCATCGCTTTCGACACTCAAATTTTCATAAAAGGCGGTAAGGTTCGAGTTCAGAAAGTGAAATTTCAGAGACATTGTGAAAACTGTTGATAATTATTTTAATTTTAAAATTTTATACGAAAAATTTGAATTAATCTGTAGGAATGACAATTAAGGATCTTTGATTATTGCTCGGCTAGACCCGTGTTACCTGAAAACTAGCCTGAAATACTAAAGATTTCGTATCAATTTTTAGAGCGAGCTCTGGATCTCTTTGTTGTACCCTTTAAATCATTAGACTATCAAATACAACATTTTTTTCTTGTGTACTTTTGCGAAATTGTACTGAAATTTACGCATAACAGGTGTGAAACCCCATTAGCACCTTAATTTTTTATTGACAGTTTGAAGTAATTAAATACGTTATTTTAAGCGACTCTTTGTTATGTCGTTCGATAGTTTTAACATGCAATCCGTTAACATTGCTAAATAAGCTAACGCTCTTTTGCATTTCAATTTGGGCCTTTCTGGACTTAATTTACCAAACGTTCTTAAAATAAATTATTAACCATAATTTTTTAGGGGTAAACACGCCAATAATAATTTTTAACGGCAACTAAGGTTCGGTTTACACTGCGTCCAGTAGCGTCACACTTAAGTGTCAAACCGTCACAGTGTAACGTTCGTTCAGGGGAACATTAAATTATCTGACTCTTGAGTGTAAGAATCACTTGGTTTTTATAAATGCTGAAGTAATTTGAAAACTTGTCAGTCTGCCCTTTTTCACCAAAACTTGAATAAAAAGCCATTTCATGTCCGATTTCTGTATGTGAGGTCTTATTTTAAAGTAAATTGAATAGTTTTCATTGGCCAATTAAAAACATAACAATTTTGGATATTTATGAATCTACAAGCGTTTTAATTTCGATAAATTTTGAAATTTAGCAAAATAAAATAATTTTTTTTTTTTATTTTATTTATTATTTATTTGAGCCATAGCTCTGACAGCACAGATCCCAGCTCATTTTTGTCCGAGAACAGACTGTTTGGCCAAGTGTTTTTTTTAAAATTTGTTTAGAGCATTCAAAACCGATGCAAAACAAAAAAGTTATGAGAGTTTAAGTGAGGCAACTTTGGAAAAAATCGAAAAAACGTTTATCGATAATATCTCGATATCGCGTCGATAGAATTTTTTTATATGGAAATTTTCGGGATCAGCGGGTGAATTTACTTAAGAAGAAGTTGGTTTGGAGCTTTGGGGAATATTAATTTTTAAAATTATTTAATTATTTTTTAATTTTAAAAACTTTAAATTTTTTTTAAATATGAACTTAGGCACGTCTTTACCAGTTGGAAGCACGTCTTACCAGTTACGCTACGCGCGTTAAAAGCAACGCGTCTAACATATAACTTGTATTAAATCTGCCTATACATATGCACGAAAAATTTCTTGAATATCGCATAAATGAGACCACTAGTAATTCTCAAGTTCAAATTCCGTTGAAGTGCTCTATAAAGACCATCTGAAATTTGCTAAGTTAACAATTTTCGCGATTAGATTTGCCCTCGGAACAGTTAATCGGTGCATCAAGCACATTCAAAAAGTTATACTATATGAGCGGTTAGATTAACTTGTGGGTGCAGTAAAATGCTGCAAAAGCAAAGTATGAGATGAAAAAATGACGTCAGAGTTACTAATTCTATGGTAAAGTGACTGTAGTAGTAGTAACTTATTAAAACGAAGAAAAATTTGACAAAATATTTGTAGTTAATTTGACTAGGAGTACAGTTGTAAATTCAACAACAAAAATTGTGCTAAAATAAATACGTAAAGCTTACAAATTTCTTCAGTAGATTTTACTGTTAGCGCAGTTACAAAACAGCACAAAAACCACATGCATAAAAAATTTGGAAAAAAGTTACTGTCAGCGTAGTTTATTTTACCCACCAGATTTTTTTGTGTGCAGAGGGGATCTAAGCAGCATGCGGCGCTCTAGGCAATTCCTGAGAATGCCTTCCGTGACGCCTTCAATGCTTGGAAATCGCGCTGGCAGCGCTGCATCGACGCAGAAGGAGTCTATTTTGAAAGTTTTTAAAGAACTGTAACGATTTGATCAATAAATTTTTTAAATCGACGGAGTCCTTTTACTGTGCGGACCAACCCTGTAAGTCAGTTTTTAGTTCTTGAATCAAATATTATTATTTTCAACCCCATGTGGCTAGCGCTTAAATTATAAGTCAATTTTTTTTGTTCTTGTAGCGCTGGGCTAAAATAAATTTAAACTGAAATTAAGGGAGTCACCACAATTGTCATACCAAGTTCCCGCCGCCAATGGAAAAGCAGTTAGGATCCTGCCCATAGAGGGCTAACTTAGAAATTAAATTAATGGAAAACCACTCTATGGAATTGCTTAAGCTTTTAAATATATTGAGACTAGCAAATAACCCGACGCGCTTCGCTGCGCCGTCAACAGTATAAAACCAAACAATATTGGATATAATAATTCCAAGTAGAACCCAGAAATCGAACTTTGCTGATGGGTTTTCCCTCCAACTCCCACCCCCATCCCACCCACTCTACACCCAATTCCCACCCACCTCCTTCCCCCCAGTTCTCACTCACTTCCCGCCCAGATCCCTTCCACATCCCACCCACATCCCTCCCACTTCCGGCCCACTTACCGCCCACATCCCACCCACACCCCACCCACACCCCACCCACACCCCACCCACACCCCCCCACACCCCATTCCCGCCCACTTCCCGTCCACTTTCCCGCCCACATCCCATCCACATCACACCCACATCCCACCCACTCCCCTTCTGCTCACCACCCACATCCCACCCACATTCCACTCACATCCCACCCACATCCCATTCACTTCCTAGAGGGTATCCCGGCGTAATTTCCAACATCGGAAAATGAAAACACAAATGAATTCTCATTTTGACCTTACAAACCGAGTTTCAAGTCAATCGGATGAAAAATAATTATTTTGCACGTAGAATTTTCCAGGCGTTAAAATCCTGGGGGTGGATTTTCCGACATTGTCCTTACAAACCGAGTTTGAAGCCAATCGGATGAAAAATATTTTTTTCATGCAGAATTTTCCGGGAATTTTCCGACCGTTGGGTCAAATTTTCCAACATCGGAAAGTCGCATTTCAAACTATTTCGTATTCTATCCTTACAAACCGATTTTGAAGCCAATCGGATGAAAAATAGTTTTTTTCATGCAGAATTTTCCGGCCACTTTCCTCGTGGGCGGATTTACCAAAATCGGGAAAACACGTGTCGAATTATTTCGCGTACTATGCTTACAAACCAAGTTTCAAGTCAATCGGATGAAAAATAACATTTTTCCCATACAAACTTTTCCGACGCTTTTCCGACTTTTCCGGGTGGAATTTTCCAAAACCCCGTCTTAGTACGCACTTTCACCACGAACAGAAACTCCTGTCCAAATTTCAGCTTTCTATCTCTTACCGTTTAGGCTGTGCGATGATTGCCAGTGAATCAGTGAATCAGTCAGTCAGTCAGTTAGTCAGTCAGGACACTCTCTTTTATATTTATAGAGATACTGACCAATTAAATGCCTCCTCAAGAGATGGCAACATGCAGAGAAAAACTGCAATAGTGGGTACCACATTTGACAGCGCCCATTATCAAGTCCTTATGATAAACTATAGAGTAGAATAGATCGAAGTGTGCTTTTAGATTCGTGGAAGTGTAAAATGATTTGTTGCTGCATTTGCACAATAGTCCCAAAGTCGATTTTTTTGGCATAAAGTCTAATAATAAAGATATCTGCACGAAATTTGTTTTATACTCATATTTAGGGCCCCGAAGACGACTTACAAAGATTCGTTCGACTTAGACCATTATTTAAAATAGCTGCCAGCTATAATCGATCTGGCCGATTGTCAGTCACTTTGCTGTTTCTTAAACTATTGAAATAAAATTCAGTTTGTACACGTATTTTAGGCTCCCAAAGTGGAGCGATAGCATTGAAAACAAAAAAAATTTTCTCACTAAAACTACTTTTTTCAACCGATCGTTCCTATGGCAGCTATATGCTATAGCTATCCGATTCGGGCGGTTCCGACAAATGTGCAGCGTATTTATACCAAAATACTTCGTGCAAAGTTTGGTTAAGATAGCTTTAAAACTGACAGAGGAGATAGCATAGAATCAGACGGACAGACGGACATGGCTATACCAACTCAGCTTGTTTATGTGGTCGGAGATGCTTCCTTCTGTGCTTTACAAACATCCGAAAAATTTCAATATACCGTCTCCAAGGGTATAAAAAGAACGTCCAAAAGCGCAATGACATCCTTCGATGGAGGTATCTTTTTATGTTGTGCCTTCGTTTTATTTAAACATAAACCAAAAATCAGTGGATCGCTAGAGTTTATAGCTCTTTGAAAAACGTCGTGCATATTATTCTGACGACTATTTTTGCATATAGAGGACACTTTAATGAACCATATTGCATTAACTGTTACGACAATCCACCAAACTTTTACTCCACGAAACAGAAATTTTTTTAAGGTTAAAAACACATAAAACAAAGCACAAAGCACATATACAGAAAAAACTCAAACGAAATTGAATTAAACATACCTTGGACATTATTTTTCATAGTTTACATCAATTTTCGTTTATTTTCAAGCCAATTATATTAGACAAAATTTTGAAACAACAAAAGCCAAGTGTTGAGTAAAATAAATGGCTGACTTTCAGGGTTTGGCAAAACTTTAAGGGCTGCATCTGATAATACAATTTTTCGACTCTATGACCTCTGGGCTATACTCTTTTAGAAAATAAATTGATTTTTCCACAAATGGCAATATTTTTTGACTTTATGCCAAATAACTCGACTTTGGGACTATTGTGTTTTGGTTGGAAAACGGCTTTAAGATGTGTTGCAAATACACTTCCGCTTTCTTCGTCGCTGCGCACACACAAAAAAATCTGGTGGGTAAAATTAACTACGCTGACAGTAACTTTTTTCCAAATTTTTTATGCATGTGTTTTTGGTGTTGTTTTGTAACTGTGCTAACAGTAAAATCTACTGAAGAAATTTGTAAGCTTTACGTATTTATTTTAACACGATTTTTGTTGTTGCATCTAACAACTGTACTCCTAGTAAAATTAACTACAAATATTTTGTCAACTTTTTCTTTGTTTTAATAAGTTACTGCTACTACAGTAACTTTACCGTAGAATTAGTAACTCTGACGTGATTTTTTCATCTCATACTTTGCTTTTGCAGCAATTAACTGTACCCACAAGTTAATCTAACCGCACATATGGTATAACTTTTTAAATGTGTTTGATGCACCAATTAACTGTTCCGACGGCAAATCTAACCGCGAAAATTGTTGACTTAGCAAATTTCAGTTGGTCTTTTATAGAGCACTTTAACCGAATTAGAACTTGAGAATTACTAGTGGTCTCATTTATGCGATATTCAAGAAATTTTTGGTGCATATGTTTAGGCAGATTTAATACAAGTAATATGTTAGAGGCATTGCTTTCAACGGACGCGTAGCGTAACTGGTAAAGACGTGCTTCCAATCGTGTTGAGACCAATGGCCCCGAGTTCGAGTCCCCCCAGAGTAAGTAAAAATTTTTCAAGTTTAATAAATATTTGTCTAATTCCAATAATTGTTTCAGAACCAAATTTATCTCATCTGCGATGAGCTCAAGTAGATTGCCAACTTGTAACAGCTAAGACAGTATCCCACCCTACTGTTGTACAGTTGTGTAACAGCTGTCAAATTACCAATTGTATGGTAAAATTACTGTGAAACTCAGTAAGAAAAGTACTTACTGTAAACATCGGTAAATATTACTAATTATGTCGGTTGGCGCATTTTTAAACGAGATTTTCGGTTAGATTTACCATAGCAATAGTTCCTCTTACGTAAAGGTTGACGTGAAAGTTACTCTACAATTTTGCTAATTTTGTACACAACTTTGTGGGCTGGCGCACAATCTCCAACTCACAATATCGGTTAAATCTTACCCACAGATTTCTTTGTTTTATCCCTTTTTCCCTTATATGATCTCAAAGACCAAGAAAAATAAATATAACTAAACTTCGTGCGGCAACAACCAATTGGTTGGGTGGTGGTGGGGTGTGCGATGATGTGTTTCCCCTCTTTATCGGTTCCAACCCCTTTTTAATATATTTTTATTTTTTTATATTTCTAAAATATTTTATATATATCAATAGTGGGCTTTGAAGTGTATGGGGATGTCCGGGGGGGTGGTGGCCCGGAGAGAGGGTTATTAAATTTTAATTTTCCTGGTCAACACATCATTATATACCACGGACAAAAAATTATTCTAAAACAATAAAAAATCAACCATTGGGGTTATTTAATGCCATATAATTTTTGCTTAATTTTAGTTAATTTTTCCAAATTTTGATTTAAATAGAGATGATTGAAGATTTTACAGGATTTAAAACAAAAGCTATAGTTTCATACTTAAATAATTTGATCAAATATGCCCGGAAAAGCTCCACAATTTGGCTTTTATGGCCAAATTTTCATCAAATTTTGTCCAAATTATTTGCCTGGGTGAACTTAGCTTTAGACCCATTGCTAATCTCCCATCATAGATACTAACAAGTCGTTAAAAAAACCCTTCTCCTCTCTGTAAAATGCATGCTTTACTTTTAAAATTGGCGCAATAAATAAAACAAAAATTCGCAAGATGGCAAGGCGCTGCCAACTCAATTTTAGTGCCTTTCCAGCCCTCCCGGTGTGACCGTGGGGCAAATGCCCAAATTCATAAGCCATCTACATCAGACAACCGATTGCACAAAATCCACCTAGTTGCGAAATCTAGGTGGATTTCGATTTGAGCAAAACAGGAACGTGAGAAAACGGCCCTTGGGGGGGGGAATCTTTTTCTGATTGGGTCAAGAATACCGGCAATTTAAAAAAATAAATTATTTGTTTGGAGATTATATAATTAGAATTTGGATAAGGAAAGGTATTGTTATTATATAAAAATTTATTTTGTATTATATAGATGGCGGCAGCAAAAACAACCCCCCCGTTTCCAGAGTGTAAACCCCGCTCCCTCCCGTATACTTTAAGTGGGGTTCAACACACTTCTCGCACAAAAAACCTATAAAAGCCAATTCCCTAACCCCAAAGGGGCCCCCAAAGATCATCTAAAAAGATTTCGGATTTATAATTATACGGAGGTGTCACAGAAATCTCTTCCAACCAAATTCCAACCCAAAACCAATTCTCGGTGTCACAGAAATCTCTTTCGGTTGGTTTCAAATCTCTCGTGTTTTGTCGGGAGATTTAGCTAAATTCACCACCCAAACAATTTTGACAAGCAAAACTAATTTTGGAACTGTAAACAAAATTATTTTTCTGGATAGGTTGCATAAAATGAATAAACTATTTAATTAGTTTAAACATTGAAATTTGCGTTTCAATAATTATTAGGAAAAACAACCAAAGTCTTTCATGTTAATCGAAACCAACCACATCAGTGGCGCCGTTTAGCGATTGTGGCTCCATCTGGTCGGCAGCCAGCGCATTAAGGGCTGGAGAGTTACACTTCATGTTTGGCTCCAAAAAATATTTAAATTTTTAATTTTATTTATGAAAAATGTGAATAAAATTTGAACTATAATTTAAAAATGCATCATAAAACATTTACCACAATCAAAAAATTTCAGTTTAACATCAAATTAACCCATAACTTAAATTAGGGAAATTTTTTTGCGAGAGATGCAGCCCTGTTTTTAGCGATGGAACTTTAATTGGAACAGCTTCTGTTCTAACTAGATTTTCAAATAAGAAAATGAAATCTCTTGAAGTTCTGTGACACCGACGAATTTTTCGAGCGATTTGCAAACCAACCGAGGTCAAAATCTCTAGAGATTTCTGTGACACCCACATTCTCGAGTGATGTGCAGCCGTAAATAGGCAAACAAAAAACTTGACAGGCCAACAGCCACTTCGGCAGCAGCACGTGAGACCTCAACGTGTATCCGTATCTGTGCCAACCCCTGACCCTTGTCTAATCCCGCCTGAGAAACTGGGTGCGGCTCTTGTATGAGTTATGGCCTCTTCGTGCGGGAGGATTTTGCCCGGACTTTTTTGACAAATACAACGAGAGATGTTCAATATTTAAATTTAATTATTTTTGCGTGAGCCTCAGCGGCATCACGCCGTGTCCTTGGCGCATTTATAAATGGCTGGCAATAAATTCAGCTTATTAATAGATGAGCGTCGAGAGGGATCTGCTCTTAATGGATTCGTGGAAGCGGGCCCAGTTTCCATGCCCGCAACTCAGTATTTATGTCAATTAAAAGCGAACGACAATTATTGGCCATCACATGAGCTTAGCGGCGACTCAGATGAAGACGAAGTTGGCAAGTGACTAAGTGATGACAGCTAAACTAGTTTTGCCTTGATGTGTGGTGGTGTTGGTGTGAGCGTGTATTTGACAGCATACAAGACGAAAGTATGTCATCACAGTTGTCACTATCGGCACCAACACCACCCACCTACATACATAGAGTCCGCTCCCATAGAGCCGGTGTTGCCGCAGTCAACCCTTTTGATGTCACTTGAATTTTAATGAAAAATTCACACATGCCACAAGCGCCCAGCGTTCGAGAAGAAGAAGACGGCCAGTCGCCCACTTCATGCATTACGTGTCTGCGTCTGCCTATTGGTGCGGTATTCGGGTGCGGTCAATCAAAGCTGGACAGG
Organism: Lordiphosa stackelbergi; assembly: GCA_018904235.1. NCBI lineage: Eukaryota > Metazoa > Arthropoda > Insecta > Diptera > Drosophilidae > Lordiphosa > Lordiphosa stackelbergi. Next base: position 9,953 of record JAEIFU010001717.1, on the reverse strand, counting down.
CCGGCCAGGACGGTGACAGGCTTAGTCTCAGCGGAACCACAGCCCAAGCAGAGCACATAGAAATCTATTGAAGACCATAACGTTGGCTGGCAAGCGTCAAACGGAAGGAGCCATCTTGCCCGGGCTCCATTAAGTCAATGTTGATGTGATAATCAGCAAATGCTCATTGAGTATTTATGATGTCGTATGGCGTCGTTCATGACCAACCTGATCAAAGGTCCTAAAAACACAAAAATTGGCATATAATAATACATAATCTATTTAACAGGAAATTTAATTTCATCGTGTTCGGTTCTACTTCTAGTACGCAGAGACTTCAATGTTTCGCGAAAAGGTAATGATTTAATATTTCGAATTTGGGCTTCTTACTGCTAGCTTTTTTAGGAGCTATAGGAAAGTTAAAAAAAAACACATAAAATTCAATCAAATGCATGAAAGCTATATTTGAATCGATAGTACGGTCCATATAATTTAATGTTTGCAGATTATTTCATGCAAATGTTGACTGTGACTGCGCCTCATATGGTCCATCCGCTTAGTCCAATTTCAGCATACTCTTTCCAAAATTTCGGCCGGTATCTCACAAATAAATGCTTTAATTTTGTCTTCCAATGCGTCAATTGAAGCGGGCTTGTCTGTATAGACATGAGCTTTAACATAGCCCCACAAAAAATAGTCTAAAGGCGTTAAATCGCACGCTCTAGGCGGCCAATTGACACGAACTTGAAATAAAATGTTCACCGAACTCGCCTCTCAATAAGTCCATTGTTGCGCGTGCTGTGTGGCTTGTGGCACCGTCTTGTTGAAACCACATGTCATGCAAGTTAAGGGGTTATATACAGTTAGATTTTCAAAAAATCGATTTTTTTTTTTGCATTTTCTTAATATATATTCTGGTATACACACAAAATTTTCAAGTCGATCCGACGAATATTTTCGAAGTTATAGATACATTAGTGAAGGCGCGGCGAGAGACCTCGCAGAGACCTCAAAACTTTAATGGCGTTTTTCTCGAAACGGTGTTTTCAAATTCGGTGAGCAAGATTTCTCAGAAACGGCTGAACCGATCGGTCCTGAAATTTTTCGAACATATTTTTTAGTAATAATCGAAGATTTCTCCGATGAAAATTTCTAAAATAATTAAAGAGCCGAATTTTGGTCGAAAATCGAACCTTTGCTTGAGTAGCCGCCATTTTGTCAAAAAAATTTTTGCTAATTCCTACGATTAATCACTAGATTATTCATTATATTAATGAAATTTATTTGGTTTTTACATTTAAGATGATCCAGTCCAGAGATATCGTGCTCACCGCAAGAGGCCTTTTTTTGCGGACCTCTGCAAAATTGGCAATATCAACGTTCCTGATGATAATTTTTGGCAATAAAAAAAATGTGAATATAGTTTAAGGTTGTCATAATATACCTGCCAAGTTTCAAATCAATAAACCAAATAGTTTGCTTAGAAAAAATTCTTGAAAAATGCCTTTTTTTCGACCTCCTAACTGTATATAACCCCTTAAGCTCTTGCATTTTGGGCAAAAAAAAGTTGGATTTCATATCACGGGAGCGCTGACCATTTACAGTTACGTTACGATTCGCATAATCTTTGAAGAAGTACTGTCCAATGATGCCACCAGCCCATAAACCGCACCAAACTGTGACTTTTTCTGGATGCATTCGTAGCTCTTGCAATTTTTATACTCCAAAGTCGATAATTCTGCTCATTTACGTACCCATTGAGCCAAAAATGAGCTTCGTCGCTGAACACAATTTTTCGGTAAAAAAGTGGATCTTCGGCCTTTCCAAGAGCCCAAGAGTCCAAGGGCCTTTCCAAGAGCCCATTCACCAAAAGTTCTACGTTGCGGTTGGTCGTTCGGCTTCAATTCTTGCACCAGCTGTATTTTGAAAGGCTTCACACCTAAATCCTTCCGCAAAATTTTCCACGTTGTTGAGTAACAGAGGCCCAATTGCTGCGAACTGCGACGAATCGATAATTGATGGTCATCATTAACACTGGCCGATACAGCTGCGATATTTTCTTCAGTTCGCACTCTACGTAAGCGTGTTGGTGCTTTAATGTCCAACAATGTAAATTTGGTGCGAAATTTAGTCACAATAGCCCGAATAGCCGCTTCAGTGGGTCGATTAGTCTGACCATAAAATGGAGGAAGGAAGAAGCGCGCTATGAACTTTCTTCACAACGCATTTGATAATAAAATTCAATAATGATTTGATCCCGACCGTACTCATTGTTTATTTTGACGTTATTGACGAAAACAATCAATTTAAAAATTGTATAAAATATAGACAATGTTAAAAACACCTTAAATAAAAATGAAAAAACATAAAAAACAAAAAAAAATCATTAGAAAAATATTTAACACTACCGCTCCTACTGGGACTTGATCCGCGGCCCCCACGCTTGTAAGCGAATGTGTAGTCCACTCTACCACGGCTATTGTTACTCTCAGAGAGGAAAAATGCCAACAGAATTCCATGAGCACATTCTTAAATACGTTTTCGCCACCACGTCTTGCTTAGCGCTAATAGTCGAGTTGTCTAACGTGACGGCGTCCGTGTGTTGTTTAGTCTGCGGAGGTCCAAGGCTCAAGTCCCAGTAAGGTAAGTAAGAAAAAAGTTTTTTAATGTTATCTTAAAATTAATTACAGTTTATATTCAAGTGGCTGGTGCGTGTGTGTGGTCGGGGGTCGGTCGGTGTTTCTCCATCCCCCCTCCTCTCTCCTCCACCATAAAAACAATTTTTTTTAAAGTCTTTAAAAATTAATCCCGAACGGATTGATTTCTGCCTTTCCGGGATCAACCCATTTTTAGTACCCTTTCGGCATGAATTGATCGAATCCCGGAATGGAAGGATTTTTTTCAGTGTAGGAACTTAATCAAACCTTTAGTAGAAAATCGACTAAAATTATTTGGGATAAAACGTAAGGAATCGACTGATCACTTTGAAGTTCCTGTTGTGAAATCTTCGCCCAAAATTGAACCGTGCTGACGCTTTTAAGGCAAACATCGGTAGCAGAAATTTAATTTGAAAATTTATGGTTTCTCCACCATTTTGTTCAAAAATTCTGTGATTCCCTTTTTTTGATTGTTTGGCCTATGGACGCAACCACTGTACAATGTAGGTTTCAGCATTTCATCTAGTTCTGAATAAAAAATATTAGGATCTCGATGATTATTTTTTATCAAAATTGTTGTCTGTAGGTATCCTCGTAGATTGCTCCTAGCTTGCATAAAAATCAGAGTGAGATTTTTGAACGTTTCCTTGCAATATTCTTCGTTGAGATCTCTCCCACGTATTTGGATTAGTCAACTCCAAATTAGCATGATTCATACAGTTCTCTTTTTTTTTTTTCAACTGACTTTGACTCAACAGCAAGATTTGGCAACAACAAGCTGAACGGGTTTCAGGAATTTGGAACAATTTTCTTATATAAAAAATTTTATCCTAGGGGTTGGGTTTTAGGGGTCGAAGTCAGTTTCCACATATAGGGCATAGTACTAGATGTGCGTGGTAACCTAAATATTTTCTTTATGAAAAATCGAATAAGCTTCACCACTTAGTCATATTCCAGAAAACCCCAAACTGCACAAAAAAATCTGGTGGGTAAAATTAACTACGCTGACAGTAACTTTTTCCAAATTTTTTATGCATGTGGTTTTGGTGTTGTTTTGTAACTGTGTAACTAAAATAAAATGAAGAAATTTGTAAGCTTTACGATGTTATTTTAGCAGAGTTTTGTTGTTGCATTTAACAACTGTACTCTAGTAAAATTAACTACAAATATTTTGTCAAATTTTTCTTGGTTTTAATAAGTTACTGCGACTATTACTTTACCATAAAATTATTAACTCTGACGTGATTTTTCATCTCTACTTTGCTTTTGCAGCAATTATCTGTACCCCACAAGTCAATCTAACCGCACATATAGTATATCTTTTGAATGTGTTTGATGCACCGATTAACTGTTCCGACGGCAAATCTAACCGCGAAAAATTGTTGACTTAGCGAATTTCAGTTGGTCTTTTATAGAGCACTTTAACCGAATTAGAACTTGAGAATTACTAGTGGTCTCATTTATGCGATATTCAAGAAATTTTGTGTGCATATGTTTAGGCAGATTTAATAGAAGTAATATGTTAGAGGCGCTGCTTTCAACGGGCGCGTAGCGTAACTGGTTAACGTGCTTCCAATCGTGTTAAGACCAATGGCCCTGAGTTCGAGTCCCCCAGAGTAAGTAAAATTTTTCAAGTTTAATAAATATTTGTTTAATTCCAATAATTGTTTCAAAACCAAATTTGGTGGGTGGGGGAGAGTGGGGTTGCCTCTTCTGCTCTGGGATGAGCTTCAAGTAGATTGCCAACTTGTGACAGCTAAAATAGTATCCCAGCCTACTGTTGTACAGTTGTGTAACAGCTGTATGGTAAAATTACTGTGAACTCAGTAAGAAAAGTACTTACTGTAAACATCGGTAAATATTACTAATTCGCCGAGTATGATTACAAACATGTACGAAAACAGCCATTTTTTATACACTTAAAAGTGTATTATAATTTTGCCCAGAAGTTTGCAACGCATAGAAGGAATCATCTCCGACCACATAAAGTATATACATTCTTGATGAGCATGACGAGCTGATTCGTTAAGCTTTGTCCGCTCGTCTGTCTGTCTGTTTCTATGCCAACTAGTCCCTCAGTTTTGGAGCTATCGAGCTGAAACTTTCCACAGAGTCTTCTTTTTACTGCACGCTGCTAATATGTCGGAACCGACCGAATCGGAAGAATTCTTCTTGTAGCTGCCGTAGAAATGTCCGTTCGGAAAATTGGTTTTAGTGAGAAAAACTGTTTTGTTCTTAATATTACCGCTCTCAAACACGGTCATGGTTAATATTGAATGTTTTGAAGCTGATCTGCGGAGTTTGGTCGAAGTCGCTAACCGTTGAGACAAGCTTTTTCAAGTGTATCAGAACTTCGGTACAAACGAAGTTAACTTTGCCTTTCTCGTATATAAATAACATTTTTTTGTATTTTAACTGCTTAAAGGTACGAACATTCTACCTGAACCATTGCGTAAAATAGAAGGTTATTCGAACTGCGGGAAACCTGCCTGAAATTCAATTTTTTCAGTTAAAATTCTAAGTACAGAAGCTAAAAGGTTGAGAGCAGCTCAGATATTCAAGCCAAATATTTATTTAATGTAAACCGCATAGCAGAATAAGCATACAAAAACTGCCCCCACTCGTATAAGAACAAATTTTAAATATGTGGTTACCATTAACGTGAATCATACTCTCCTTAATTTTTCAGTCTCCTAGAACTCGTTTTCTTAAGAACCAAAAATTATAATAATATGTTTTGTGCCTAAGAATTGTTAATCAAAATATGAAACAATATTGTTTTGAATTCTATGATTAAAACTTATAACAAAACGCAAAGCACAAAGCCAATTGCAACATATTTTTGTACAAGTCCACACAACTTTAAATATACAGTATTCCAAACTATTTTTTATACTCTTGGAGAGAGTACATTGAAATTGTGCAGATATTTGTAACGCATGGAAGGAAGCATCTTCGACCACATAAAGTATATATATTCTTAATCAGCGTGACGAGCTGAGTTGATATAGCCATGTCCGTCAGTCCGTCCGTCTGTCCGTCTGGCCGTCCGTCTGTTTCTGTGCTATCTCCTCCCTCAGTTTTAAAGCTATCGTAACCAAACGCTGCACACGTACGCTGCACATTTGTCGGAACCGGCCATATCGGATGACTATAGCATATAGCTGCCATAGCAACGATCGGTTGAGTTTTAGTGAGAAAAACTTTTTTGCTTTCGATGCTATCGCCCCCAACCCTCGTATTTATAAGTATTCTATGATTTCACATAATTTCCCCGAGATTTATCAAAATCGGACCACTATATAGTAAAGCTGCCATACAAAAGAAAGGTCTGAAAAAAAGTCTTAGTATGAAAACCTTTTTTGTTTTCAATGCTATCGCTCCCAAACTCGTTACTGATCAATATGATATGCTAACACACAATTCTGTGAAGTCTGATCCAAATTGGATGACTATAGCATATAGCTGCCATAGGAATGATCGGTCGGAAAAATTGTTTTAGTGAGAAAAACTTTTTTGTTTTCAATGGTAGCGTCTTTGTACGTTCCAGTTATGAATGTTATCTGTCTCAACACAATTTTAGAGAATTTGATCAAAATCGGATAAATATATCGAACAGCTGCCATATAAAATCTGGGAGGAATATATCATGCTCCAAGGGTATATAAACTTTGGTCGAGCCGAAGTTAGCTTTCCTCTATTTTGATACCTGTTACTCGTAGAGCAAAAAGGGTATACTAAAGTCGTGCAAATGTATGTAACAGGCAGAAGGAATCACATCCGACCATATAAAGTATATATATTCTTGATCAGCATCAACAGCCGAGACGATATAGACTTGTCCGTATGTCCGTCTGTCCGTGCGTCCGTCTGTCTGTATGAACACCTATATCTCAGAGATGGTAAGAGATAGAGGTTTGACATGTATGGGACAAATGCTTCTTTTATCTGCACGAAGATCAAGTTTGTTTTACGCCCCCTCCCGCCCCCGCAATTTGGAAAAAACGTTATATCTCCTACAGTTTTAAAGATAGACGATTCGTAGCTTCTATAGATAGTTAGTAATTAGCAATGAATCGATTTGCCGAAGAAATGATAAATATCGGGTGAACGGTTCTCAAGTTATGAGCAAAAAAGTGAAAAAACGTTGATATCGGATGGCCATAAGAACGAGCTATTAAACATGTTTTCAGGGTAACGGAGACTTTAACTAACGCTCTCGTTTTTACTAGTTAAAAAGTACAAGGGGTCGGAATCCCGCGAGCACTGAGCCAGCTCGCTCCTTGCTCTCGCTAGAGCCGGGGCTGAGCTCTCAGCTCACTACAATCGGCTCCCGGCTCTGAGCTGAGAGCCACAGCTCGGGAGCCGGGAGCTATCATTCGGCTCTCGGCTCGTGAGCCACAACACTCGGCTCTGAGCTGTGAGCCACAGCTCGTGAGCTGGGAGCCATCAACTGGCTCTCGGCTCGTGAGCTGGAAGCCACAACCGGCTCTCGGCTCGTGAGCCACAGCACGTGATCCGCTCTCGGCTCGTACAATTTGTTTGGAATTTTGACTATTTTTGATCCTCTTTGGTATTTTTGCGCAATTTAATGATTTTTCGGTAACGGAAAGTGGTTTAAAGCGATTCTTATGATCTTGACCATATTCTTTAGCATTGGTCTTCCATGGTATCTATCGCGGTTCAGTATTGTCAAATTAATGGCAATGTTATTATGTGTGGTCATTTGTAAACTTGAAAAACAGTTTCTTAAGTATTTAGCGGTCTTATTACCATGGAGATCCGTTAGCTGCAAATTGCGCTCATGCATTGATCCTTCCAGGATTTTTCACTTGATTGGTGTTAACGTTCTTCATTTTTTACTATTTTTAATCCTCTTCGGTATTATTTCGCGATTGTAAAAGTCGACAGTCACGGTAAATGGGTTAGAATAACTCGCGAACCACACAGTCTGTGGCTCCCGGCGTAGAACAGAGAGCTGGGGCTCACGAGCCGAGAGCCGGTTGATGGCTCCCAGCTCACGAGCCGAGAGCCAGTTGATGGCTCCCAGCTCACGAGCTGTGGCTCACAGCTCAGAGCCGAGTGTTGTGGCTCACGAGCCGAGAGCCGAATGATAGCTCTCGGCTCCCGAGCTGTGGCTCTCAGCTCGGGAGCCGGGAGCCGAGTGTAGTGAGCTGAGTGGGGGAGCTGGCTCCCGAGAGCTGTGAGCAAAGAGCAATTCCGAACCCTGGTACATAGAGTATATTAAGTTTGTGCAAAAGTATGTAACAGTATATATATTCTAGATCAGCATCAACAGCCGAGTCGATATAGCCATGTCCGTCTGTCCGTCCGTCTGTCCGTCCGCATGAAGAAACAGATCTCAGAGATGGTAAGAGATAGAGGTTTGGCATGTATGGGACAAATGCTTCTTATACTTGCAGGCAGATCAAGTTTATTTTCAATTTTTGCCACGCTCCCTCCCGCCCCCGCAATTCGGAATCTCCCACAGTTTTGTAGATAGATGATTCGTATTTTCTAGAGATAGTTAGTCATTAGTAATATGTATATATTTGCCGAAGAAATGATAAAGATCGGATGAGCGGTTCTCAAGTTATGATCAAATAAGTGAACAACCAACGCACAATCTTAGAGAGAGAGAGAGAGAGAGAGAGAGAGAGAGAGAGAGAGAGAGGAGAGGGGGAGAGAGAGGAACTTAGAGATACTCTAGGTACAGAGTATAAATAGAGTCGGGCTTGACCGACTTTCTCACTTGTTTTATGTTTATAAATGTAAAGTCTCTCTGCAATTGGATATGAACGCGAAATGGTTTCAGCTCAAGTTGGATCAGTTTTAGGTAAGGGCACGGTCCCTAAATGATATGACAAAATATAGCAAATAGAAATTATATAACTATTGCATGGCGTCACACCACAAACTCTTCAGATACATTTGATTACATTGGTCATCGCGTGGCCAACAAAATAAAAATAGTGACTGCTTCAGATAAAGTCGTCGAATATTGCATTCGTAAATTAAAACGAATGTCGAGATGGCAGGTTGCCCGACAGTGTTTTAAGAGAAACATTAAAGCCGTGTCGATGAAGCTTTAACCTCCGAAAATCATTAGGACTTAATAAATACATTTTGACACTTCATTAAATTATTCCAAAATATACAAATGTTTTATTTATTCAAAAAATAATATTTCCTTCTTGAAATTAAACTTTTTGTACTAATATAAAATAATATTTCAAACCTTAACTTCTTCTCCTCAAAATACTGATGCGATTCTCAAACTGTACGGTTTTCATATCTGTGACACGTTCGTTTGTCCTTCACATTCATAGTCGTGCATCAGCATAGGCGAAGTGTAAAGCCGACCTTACCCAGTCCAATTTTTGTTTCTTAGACCTCAGGCGATGCTGATCCAACCTTAATTTGTTCAATTTTGATTTTTTGAATTATTTGAATTTCTTTTCAAGTATAACTTTTCGTTTATACACATGCAGAGGTATATTAAAATTGTGCGAAACTTTGTAAGGAAGAAAGAAGGAAACATCTCCGACCACATGAAGGATATCTATTCTTGTGTACGTCTGGTCCGCCTATCGTTGTTCCGTCCGTCTGTTCTAATAATTTGACCTTTTTACAAACCACTAATATTTTTATATAACAAGCATGCTCCGCTGGTTCAACAATAACATTAAAACGTGATCTTCAAGAAAGCTTTTGCTAAGTGGAAGCGATTCAAAACTGATCAACACCATTGGGCACTTTAGTTGCAGAGAAAAAGATAAATCTCTAGTTAATTTATCTAAGAGATAGTAGTATTCTGATAAGTTTTATAATGCAGAGACGAGCACAAACATTAAATTTTTAAAGAACTTGCCATCGGCAAATCAAAACCTCAAGCCAGCAATCATAAAGATTGACGAATTAAGTTAAGGATTTATTAGATCTCATGTTCCTAGTGAAATACATTCCTGAACAGCCAACTTTTTAACACATGTGATAGCAGTTTCAGCTTTATGTGTGTTAGTCAATGTTATGTCCTTGAATCTTTACTACAAATAAAATCCAATGCTTCGGGTCCGGTGATATTAATCCCAAATTTTTAAAAATAATTCTTCCTATTAGCTTTCCCTACATAGCACATATTTTTAAAAAGCTGCCAAAATTATAGCCATACCAAAAAGTGTCAATGAGTACAGACCAATCTCAATCTTGCCATTTCTTTCAAAAGTACTCGAAATTTTAAAGGCAAAACAAATTAATACTTTTATGCTCACCCAAAAAAGGTGACAGCCAATCTGGATTTAGAAAAGGACGAAGTTG
>JAEIFU010001716.1:0-60068 GCA_018904235.1 Lordiphosa stackelbergi | reverse complement strand
TATCATTTATGAGACTGCGCGGCGAAGCTACTAATGAGTATATTGTCGACGAGCTAACAACGTGGGTGGGAAAGCACGTTAAATCAAACGAGTTTCAAGCAGGATTTTGGCGTGGGTACTCAACGGTTCAACTTAGCCTCTATAGTCCGCATTAAATTTAAAGAAAAATTAAAGTGTATGCATATTTTGTAGATTTTAAGGCTGCCTTTGACCGAGCACCCCGCAAACATTTCATATACAAGCTTCAAAGACAAGGTGTATCAACAAAAATGATACAGTTTATCGAAAAAGTATACTCGCAAACGTATTGCGCTGTTTGGACTGGGTGCGAGCTTTCTGAGAAGTTTGGATGCTGGATTGCGCTGTACTTAGATGATCTGCACGATCACTTAGGAGGTGGCCTGTATATCGACAACACAAACATTAATGTACGCAGATGACATTGTGATGGTAGCGGACAATCACTAACCCTCCAGCAAATGATCCATAACCCTCGAGACATACTGCATAATGTGGGGATGGAAGTCAATAAGGCAAAATCCGAGATTATGGTGATTAGAAAGGGCGGCAGACTGGCAGCATCGGAGAACTGGACGTTTCAGGAGGAACAGATCAAGGTGGTACCGGAGTACAAATACCTTGGGGTTATCCTGACACCTACAATGAGCTTCAAGAAGCATGTGGTAGCAAGGACAAAAGAGGCAAAGGCGAGTATAAATTCGGTGTGGGCGAGTTTTATCAACAAAGGTAAGTGAACCTGGCATCTAAAATGGCATGGAAAATCTTCAACTCAGTGAGCAGAACAGTACAGTGCTGTGGGCTCTAATCTGGGGTGGAGAAATAAGGGAAGAGGCGGATCAATGCAGCGATATTTTTTTTAAGAGACTACTGGAAAGCACACCGAACTACATATTGAGATTGATATAGGACTAGAAGATGGACACATCTATAGTCTAACACTTTATCTCAAATACCTGTCAAGAATATTATTTGAGTATGAGATTCTAGAACTCCCGCAAATCCTTGCTGAAAAATGGCGAAATAATTCAGGGTGGTTTGCGAGGCTTTGAGAAATGTTCGCGTATCAACCACTCGCATCCAGGTTGGACTGACCACAATGTTCGGTTCCTAAACGCATCAAAAGCATATAACCGCATGCAACACATGAACAAAGCGTCAGTAAGTGCAACAAGAATATATAAAGACCTTAAGAACCCACACTGCAACGAGTCTTACAAGCAAAGCGAGAAAACTTGGATAATGAAGGCCAGAGGAGATCTCTTATAGTTAAACAGCTGCCCAAGAAGAATGGTAACTGGAGGTATTTGCTCTCTATGCAATATGAATGAGCAGGAGGACATGCATCTTTTTCTGAGCCGATGTCAAATACTGCGGGAATTTCGTTGGCGATATTTTGAAACTTGAGCGTTTACCGAAGAAGAGGTGTATGGCCCTGAATAGGGGATGGAATAACCTGGCGAAATACATAGAGGTGGCTTTTATAAAAAAAAAGTTATAAAAAAATATTTTTTATTTTTAAAAAAAAAAAAAACAGAAAACCTTAATCTTTTTTGTGGAAATTTTATACCCTCACAAATGTTTTAATACATCAGAGTTTAAGAACGTCTGCATTAAAACAAACTATTTTTCTAAATAAAACCCACTTTTCGACCGATAGTTCCTATGGCAACTATAAGATATAGTCATCCGATTTTGAACAAAACTTCCAAATCTTTGTAAAAGCGCATAATATTAATAATTGCTGAAGTAAGACACGTTAACATTAAAAACAAAAAAATTTTTCCCATAAAAACCCACTTTTCGACCGATAGTTCCTATGGCAGCTATAAGATATAGTCACCGATTTTGGGATAAAACTTCCAAATCTATGTGAAAGCGTATAATATTAATAATCGCTGAAGTGAGATACGTTAACATAAAAAAACAAAAAAATGTTCTCTCACAAAGACCCACTTTTCGACCGATAGTTCCTATGGCAGCTATAAGATATAGTCATCCGATCCGGTCGGTTCCGACATATTAGCAGTGTGCAGTAAAAAGAAGACTCTGTGCAAAATTTCAGCTCGATAGCTTTAAAACTGAGAGACTAGTTTGCGTAGAAACAGACAGACAGACAGACGGACAGACGGACAGACGGACGGACAAAGCTCAATCGACTCAGCTCGTCACCCTGATCAAGAATATATATAGTTTATAGGGTCGGAAATGAATATTTCTATGCGTTGCAAACTTCTGGGCAAAATTATAATACCCTTTGCAAGGGTATAAAAAGATAGGCTTAAATAAAAATGTTTTTTGTTATACAATAGAAGCCAAAGGTTTTAAAAAGCTTTAAATGTTTGTTTATTATTAGTTAATCAATGTAAAGCTGTAAGCTATGATATACAAATTGAAAATAAACATCTATCTATCTAAATAGAGCCATTTTATCCCAGAGCGTGAGTCTCTACCATTGGATTTTGATAGAATTGATGTTGCGGAACCATCTCTGGCCCATATGATCAAGAAGTAATTCCGGGTTAGATTAAGTCCGTTTTTTTCCCCGCAGTTATATACTCTATCCTGCCATGTGGACGCACAGAATGCGTTCCGCTTTAAGCGACATTGTGAAAGAGCCTAAAATTTTGTAGCAAACTGACGATTGCTATTTCTGCATTTGAAAATTTAATTATTTAATGTTTTCTGCCCCTCGTGGGCTTCTGTTTCGTCATTGCAGCATTTTGTTTGTAATTTTTGTCTTAATTTAGCTGCAACATCCTTTTGAGCCTTTCCATTTTCAATTTCCAGAAAAGCTTTTAATTTATCTTCAACTGTTAATGGTTTATATTTTGTATTTGCGGTTCGAAATATTTTTGAAAAAAAAAAAACAAATTTTACTGACATCAAATTATTGAGGTAACTTTGTTAAAGTAGTTTTACTTGCAGTATTGAACAGGCAGGAAAATAGTTAGAATTATGGAGGTTAAACATATTATCGAGAGTTCGAAATAACGGAGTTCGACCCGTATATAAAGTTTTTTATTGTCATATTAAAGCATTTCCAATAACTGCAGTAATCATCTTTTCGAAGTCAAGCCATTAACTCCGGGCCCTGCAGCCATTCAATTTACCACATTTTCGTTTGAAAACTTTTGGCATCTGTAAACTTGGCTAGAAACTATGAGATAACGTTTCAAATATTTGGGAAGTATCAACATACCAACATATCGCTGAACTCACACATGCAGGCAAAAATTTAAGATAATTCGCCGAACTACGCAATCCACCTAGAAACTGGTCTCCCTTCGCTTTTTACGTATACTCTGGGCTCACATTTTGGATACATGAGAAAGACGTTTGACCTTCCCGAAAGTCGCCTGGTATACACTACGGCAAAATTTTTATTGGAACGTCGATCTCACTGCTTTGCCGTTTGGCGCTCTATGGCTGAGGAGCACACATTGACCACGATAAAGCTTGCTGGAAAAAATACAGCAACTTACTAGAGAGGATTGACTGTAGAAATCGTGCAAATTTGATTGACCAAGCCTAAAACAGCTCTAGCAGGATGTTATATAAACGCCTGAATCTCTCTTTGGGGTTAAATAATTACTTCAACGACAAATACAGCCGATCACTTATTTCCTTCGTTTTCCAACTCAACCATAGATCATATAGAAATACTCCCAACGTATGTTCCCTGTGCAATCTTCACAGGCATTGAAGACACGACCCATTTCATCGCAATCTGTCCAATCCTGCAGGAAATCAGGGTTGCCCATTGGCGTTTTGGAAAACTGGACCTTCAGCAGTTGATCTCAATCCTAAATGGACCCAACTGGAACACGCTGTACCAATTTTTAAAAGAGGCTTCTGTCTATAGGCAGAGCATTATAGCAGAATATTTCTGATTAATCGTATATTTTATTCTATTTAACATGTACATTCGGTACCATGTATGAAATTTTTAAGCTCATGCCCTCATCCCCTATGATACTTTTTTATGTATAATTCAAATAAAACAAAACAAAGTAGGTATCGCAATGTTTTCATTTACAAATAGTCGGCGATGATTTATTTAAATATTCAAATTTGTCAATATTTTATTTCCACAAATGTAGATTCCTTTTTGAATTAAAACAATGACACAAATGAAATGAACTATAACTTCGTTTGTAAAAATTTGTATTTGGTGAACGTGTCATGAGAAGATGGTTGAAAACTTCGACACCTGGCGCCCATTTAAAAAAAAAAGATTCACAATAAATTAACAACTAATTACTTTGGGACTGAGACCACATTTTCGGTTGGGGACCGCCCTAATGTACATTTTCTAAAGAAAAGCTGACGGCTACAAGCCATAGCTAAATGTATTATTGTTTTTCTATTTATTTATTTTTGTTAATCAAAAACTGTAAACTCTGTATTTAAAAAAAAACTTTAAAATAATGGTTTGACAGTAAATTGAGAAAAAACGTTATAAAATATAGTAGAAAAAATATTAAAAAAAAAAACTAACCTACTACTAAAAATAAAGCTGAATAAAAGCCGAAATCATTTTTAAAAAAAAAAGCCAAAAAATCCCGCTTGTTGCTCTTTCTACATTGTTTCCCGCTAAGCTCTAAAATGACTGAAAAAAAGCTGATTTGGCAACACTGAACCAACATCGATAGCAACGGCAAACTATCGATAGCGTTATATATGTCTATATATATATATTTGCGAACCTTTGTTTATAATAGCTGACGTTTATGGATTTTATGGTGGTAAATAAACGAACGAGAGAGACAAATACTAAAAAAAATCCGTTTTCAATTCGGCAATAATCAAACTATAACCGAAAGCTGTTAAACCCAAGGTTTTCTGGACCACAAATGTGTGTACATACATATGTGTAACGATTCGATTGTTTTCCTCTTATTTGTTGTTTCTTGTTGTTGTTGTTTTGCCTTTTAATTACTTACAAATTCCTCTCACTAATACTAACAAATTCCGATCTCCTCTCACTAACGTAAAAGGTGTTTGGAGGTGGCTGGAAACATTTGGAAAATAATTACATATTATAGACTCACTCACACACACACACATGCAAACATTTGTATGTATGTATAAGTAGGCAATGCACTGACACTGAGTGTTTTTATATGTAAAGATATAGGGTGTCTTTTACGAACAGGAACAGCTGCACTGGCAAAAAAAAATAAAACAAATGTGACACCTAACTCCATAAATTCCAAATCGAGCTAGTTTTGAGATGATTGTTGTATTATTTACATAGAAACTAAACAGGTTATCCAACAACATTTTTCCACATATTTATATTTGTATATTTTGAAACGTTTGGAATATGGGACTAATTGTATGTAAAATATATTTAATTGAATTTCCTACTTAATGTATCATTTCAGCCGATACACAGGATGTCGGATGGATCGCCGCCCCCCTCAATTTGTTTTATACGTGCCGCAGAATCTTATCCAAAATCACAAATGGAAAAGGAAGACTCACAACTGTTTGTTCCATTTCAAGAGCGTAAGTCTCTCTCTCCGCCCACTCTCTTAGTGCCCACCGTTTGGTTAACTCTCGCTCTCCCTCTCTCTCTCTCTCTCTCTGTTTTCCTTAGTCGCTGGCGAGTCAATCAAATACTTGGGACGCACGGATGATGGTGTCCTTGCTTTATCTAATTATAGGATATTTTTGTCCAAAAAATCCACCATATTTGACACATATGTGCCGCTGGGTTTGATTGAATCGGTCCAAGTGCGTGATCTGTTCCAGTTGATTGTCAACTGTAAGGATGCCAGCACAGTGAAGTGCTCCTTCCAGTCGGCTGAGCAATGCTCGGAATGGCAGCGACGCATTCAATTGCTAATCGGTGTACCTGAGACGCTGGAAACCCTCTTTGCCTTTCCCTTCTACTCCTGGACATGTGATCAAATTGGTAATGGAAGCGCCAACGGTGGCAAGGAGCATTCTTCGTTGAGCAACGGCGGCGTCGGCATGTGTGGAGCATCGGAGTCCATACCAACAGATCGCTTGCAACGCGCTAGTCGCTATGAAAGTGATTTCAAGAACGAGGTCACACGTCTGGGATTCGATTTGAAGGGATCGTGGCGGATTTCCACTGCCAATGCCGATTTCAAGCTGTGTCCATCCTATCCGCAAAAGTTGCTTGTTCCTTGCTGCATCACCGATGAAATGCTCAATAATGTGGCCAATTTTCGTGGATCACGTCGCCTGCCCGCTGTGGTCTGGCGTCACCAGAAATCGGGAGCAATTTTGGCACGCTGCAGCCAGCCTGAAGTTGGTTGGCTGGGCTGGCGAAATCCCAAGGATGAGCAACTGCTTAAAGCCCTGGCAGATGCATGTGCGTTTGATAGAGGTGAACATGCCAGGCGTTCCACAGCGACGGCCACTAAAGAGGCAGCAGCAACAACAAATGGCCAATCAAGCTCATCGGGAAAAAGTTCACCATCACTTGAAGATTCGTTGCACGAGGAACTAGCATTGGATGAAATAAGGGTATGTTATGCAATCAATAATTAAACATTAATAAACGGTCTAACGGTAACACGCCGCAGACAAAACGAAACAATCGGAAATGAAACGTTCAAATTGAGAGAGGCTTAAGCCAAACTTTGCGCATTTTGTTTGCTCAAAAACAAATAGTTTGCGCTTTAACATTAGCCAAGTAGCTCCTCAGATTTGAGATTAGAGAGGGCCAATTGGAACCGTTCATTAGGTCAAGCATTTCCCTTCTCTCTAGAGTCCATTTGTCCAAGTGCACTAAACGGTGCTCACCTGGATTGTATTGGACATTGCTCTATGAAATGTGCAACATTTTCACTTTCATCCGTATTGCATAGGGTGCATCGGCTTTCCGTCGTTCTGTGTGGCATATAATTTAGTCTGAGCACTTCAGCTCTTGCACAAAAAATAAGCGATATATTGCCTATGTGTCCACATCTTCCCTAAAATAGTTTCTTTCACCCAATTTGTACTCTAGGCTCTTGTATGTGCATCGTCTTGCCTGCCGCTCAAAATCATTTCTTTCTCCATCGTCAATCTTCTGTAACAGCTCCATTTGCCACGCATCCCAAGTTCTGCTGTCATTTGTATATGTACTTATGTTGTGGTGTCCTGCCAACCGCTGTGAGCGGTCTATCAAAAGTTGTTCAACTATGATTTTTGGAAGCCGTGACGAGTCCCTCCGCTTAGAGGGACACCCATTAAGGGTGTATTGGTACAGTGTAGGTAGGCCCGTTTCAATGTATAATGCGTAGCTCGGAGTGTTTACAGGCAGATAAAAGATCTTTTTAATGTAGAAACGAAGCAATCACTCTACATCCTCGAATCGGCTAAATCCCCAGACATAATTGCCCTGGATGTTGCTAGAAACAGTTTAATATTTGGTGTTGTCGTTGACTTTCTTCTTCCCAAGCAGATGTTTCCAGGTGCTATTAATAGCGACTTTGGCGTCTGTCAATTTCTGTGCCAAATGTTTCTTAAATCACATGTTGGATGTCAGTAGCACGCCCAAGTATTTGTACTCATTTACTGTTTCTAGCAATACCCCATCTAGCCCCTCGGAAACGCCTACAACCGATGAGCATATGAAAGACATGTCGTTGGAAAACTTTGTCACACTTTTGAGCCATAAGAATAGGCGAAGCTACAGAGTACGCCCTTGCAGGAACAAAACCAATATGATCCACATTCGCCCAGCATTGGGGTGGAACGTACACCCATCATCTTCTGTGATGATGCCGAACATGAAGCACGCGAGGCTCAAATGTTAGAACAAATTCTTGAAACTCTTACTCTTAATCTCAGCCACGAGAGCAGCATGGCCTCCTGTGCTAGTGTTGCCAACGAAATGCCACCTGCCAATAAACATCTGGAGCGAGTTCGTTTGGGGAATAAACGGCGTGTGGCTCCGCGTAAGCCTGCTCGCTCCAGTAAGGCCCAAATCTAAGTGGATAAAGACTTGGATCACTCACCTAAGCCGCCTATAACTAACACTAACACACCCTTGGCAGCGGTACAAAAGCGCACTCCTCTGAGTTGTGTCAAGAATCGTCAGCACTTGCGTTCACGGTCCGTGAAGAAGGTTTCGGGCAAATCGCCACAGTTGCCGCCACAATCTTGTGATGATCAATTCAGCCCCGTTTGTGTATACTCTTGGCAGACGAGGATAGCTTGGATAATTCTATTTACTAAAATTGATTTAGTAGCCCTATCAAAAAATCACGTAACTTAATCCATCAAGACATCATTTCTTCATTCATTATACATCACATTTCTTTTTAAACCAATGAACAAGTGTCCATTCATCAGTTCTGGCTGTTCGTCCTTTGCCATCCTTTGCTATCATTATTTTCGACTTCTTAATATTTATTCAAAGACTCCACGTCTGATAGTACCTACTGAGAGCACCTCAACCTGTGGGCTTTGTTGGCATACATGAGAACATTGATGCGCTGAGATCCAAACTCTACTCCTCCTCATCCACATACATCCCTGCTTTACGCCTAAGTTCGTTTCGAATCATTCGGATAGTTGGTTTCCATCCCATTTTGTGGTTATATTTAGGCTATTAAGGCTTTTTTACTAAAGCAAAAAATTTGGTCGATACTCCAGCATTACTTAGCTTCGGTTGTATCGAACGCAGCTTTGAAATCTACAAAAAAAGTAAACATTTTCCTTCTTTCGCCCAGGAACTGTTTGGCAATCGACTTCAATGCTAAAATACTCCCCACAGTCGAGTTAGCCCTCTCTGATTTCAGCTTGGTATTCTCCTAGAATATCGTGCGTGTTAACCCAGTTTGTTGGGCGCGCTAGCATAACAGATGTAAACACCTTCATCATCGCTTTAAGAAAGAATATTCCGGTATAATTCGCTGGTTCCATTTCGTTACCTTTTTTATAGATCGGGAAGATTACATTTTTTCTAAAACTGTCAGGGGCAACTCCTTCTTCGAAGATATAATTAAATGCGTTTGCGAGCTGGTTAATAAACAAGGGCGGTCTTAGAAATTCAACAGGAACTATCTATCTATCAACCGGTGCTTTTTTATACCCTTGGAGAGGGTATATTGAAATTGTCCAGATGTTTATAACGCACAGAAGCAAGCATCTCCGACCAGTGAACATAAAGTATATATATTCTTGATCAGCATGACGAGCTGAGTTGATATAGCCATGTCCATCTGTCCGTCCGTCTGTTTCTATGCTATCTCCTCCGTGAGTTTTAAAGCTATCGTAACCAAACTTTGCACGAAGTCTTTTGGTAGAAATACGCTGCATATTTGTCGGAACCGGCCGGATCGGATGACTATCGCTTCCAAACCTAGATATTTATGAGTTTTCTATGCTTTCACATAATTTCAGCAAGTTATATTAGAAAATCGGGCAACTATATAGTATAGCTGCCATACAAAAGATAGGTCTGAAATAAAGTCTTAGTGAGAAAAACTTTTTTGTTTTCAATGCTGTCGCTCCCAAACTCGTTACTTTTCAATATTATATCCCAACACACAATTCTGTTATGTTTGATCCAAATCGGTAGACTATAGCATATAGCTGCCATAGGAACGATCGGTCGAAAAAATAGTTCTAATGCAATGGTAGCGTCTTTATACTTTCGAGTTATGAATATTGTCTGAATCAACTATATAACAACAATATATCGTATAGCTGCCATATAAAAAACTGGCAGGCATCATGCTCCAAGGGTATATAAACTTCGGTCGAGCCGAAGTTAGCTGCCCTCTAATTTTTTTGATCGACGTCAATGCAAAAATACTGTCTTATTCTAATCCTACTGTCAAGATCCTAATTTTTAAAAGGCATTGGAGAAGACTAGCCCTGGATCAGTGGCGGATCTAGGAATTGGCTAATGGGGGGGCTAAGGGCACTGAAGATCACTCAAGATTGTTCGGATCTTATTGTGCTTTTCAGAATAGGTAGATCTTTGTTGCTGTGAACATCATAGTGCGTCACCGAATAATCTGATATAAAAAAGTCGATATGCAACAAAGAACCTGTTTTTAAAATTGTTTGGTCATTTTTTTAAACAATTTTTGGCTTACCTCTAGAGTTCAACTGCATGATCATTTCCAGGTTCATAAAGCAGACCAGTAGTAAAATACAAATTGCTGTATGTGGTCTATGTGACTTTGATAACTTGTTTGATTTCAATTTATTTCATAATTACAGCCAAAGTATTGAACAGCCAAAACATAGAAAGGCTCTGTCGAAATGAGAAGGGCGAATTGCTACATTACGACTCCAAAAAAGAGCAATATTTCGAATAATTATTCAAATCCAGATTTCACAAGCGGTTTCTGTAAAAACAGACTGTAACATTTTCACTGGTTTACTGGTCTATTTTGCTCATCACTTGAGAACCGCTCATCCGGTCTCTATTATTTCTTCGGAAAATCGATACATAATGCTAATTTGTATCGTATTTGATTTGTATTTTAATTGACTCGGCTGTTGATGCTGATCAAGAATATTTAAACTTTATAGGGTCGAAAATGATTCGCTCTTCCTGTTACATACAAACTTAATTACTCTGTGTACCTTTGGTATAGAGTATAAAAAGGTTTTCGCCATATAGCCTGAGCGAGACCGAAATTCGTTTTGGTTTTAATCCCTAGTATGGAGGTGAAATTAGAAAAAGAAAAGCGCCGCAGTAATTTTTTTTAAATCACGCGTGAAAAAGAATTTATACGTGAGTATCCACAAACTGCTTAAACAATAAACATTGAAAAAATTTGCAGAATATGTAGGGCATATTTTAAATTTTTTACCTTTTTTACATTATCATAATTTCAAATAAAAAAAACGTCGTACACGTCACTTAGACCATATTTGTACATTAATTTGGTTAGCTTTATGAATTTGAAAATGCTATTGCATTTAAGCTTTGTGGTTTAGTTGTAATTTTTTCTTATTTTTTGGTTTGACATTTGACGAAAATAAGTCACATATTTTTTAGTACAAAAATGCAGAAAATTTAAAAAAAAAAAGCAACCCATGGATGACCGCATCGACTGTTGTATAATAATTCTTTATAATCGCGGTCCATCGATGACATTCTTTTCCAAAATTGTTGTTCCGAACGGTCGTTTCGATTTTCTTAGTATATTATTTTGCATATAAATATTTAACAAGAAGGGTTTTAAAAAGCGTCATATCCTAGGTGCGTTAGCTGCTGCGTTTTTTGAAGACCATATAAACGTGGAATTTTCATCTCAAGTGACATTTCGTCTGCAACTTTCCTGATTTTTTTCAAAAATTACATTGAAAGATGATTAATTTTTTCTTGTTTCAAGTAACAATTCAATCACATTGGCGACGTGAGCACCGGCTGATGATTTCTGAAGTTCTGGAGTCTAAAGAGTCCTACTGAGTGTCAGAATTGCAGCATTGACGGCAGTAAAAACATGCAAAGAATGTATTAGAATGAATCTTTGCTCAAACTGTTGTCAAGTATAGAATAGCGGTTCATCAAAATTAATTCAAATATTCCACCGGATTTTCATCGATCGGTCGTAATATTTCAACCCATATTCCAACGTTCTTCGTTTGGAGATACTTTTCACAGCTGATGCCTTTTTGAAACAAGTAAGAAAGAGGTACCTATCAGCACAAAATATCAGCTTTTTGAGGTAGCAATTAGATCCATAATGTGCTACGGCGCTCAAGTATGGGGTATCATGGGAATATGACGGGTCGAGAGTCTGCTGCGGTACTTTGTCAAAAAACGGCGTTAAGTTTACGCCTAATAGGATGCTATCCTCGAAACTGGTTTGTCCGCAGACATGCATTTTAACAGAACAGAGGCTTCCAAACATATTGGCCCGAACGTCTGCAATTTTTTCCTCTTTGGAGAAACCCAGCCAGCACGCACGGAGTAGAGCTTTCTCTAGAAGATCATTCTAGCTGTGGATCCTGGGCGGAGCTAACAGGCAGACATGCATTGAGCAATCTCAAAGTAGCTCCGAAAGGCTTAGTTATAAAGAATTGCATTATGAGCTGGGAGCAAGGAATTATTTCAAAGACACCTTCACAGTAGATCAAATTCGCACCATCTTCAAGGTTCTGGAATTAAACTTTGCTCCTACTACGGTTCACTGTGCAATTTGAGAGAATAAGAGAACATTGTATACTTTATCGGCGTCTGATTGCTCCATTTCGGCCGGGCTGATCTATAACTGCACGAGATAATAAAAACTGGTCTGCACTATTTAGTAGTCAGTCTTTAAGATTCTGGAAACAAATTATTGAGTTCTTAACTACGCTACGTTGAACGATCTGATATCTGGGGAAGACCTGGGAAGTCAGGTGTATTAGACTGCGTAGCTTAGGATAAGGATAAACTTTTTTTACTATTATTATTTTTATTACAAATGTAACAAGAAGATGAAAAAATATTTTAAATACAGATGGCTCCACCTAAATGGTTTCACCTCTCACAAGAAACCCCTGTTTAAAAGTCCCTAATAAAAACAATCTCCTTTTTATTTTCAGAAAATTCTCATTGTGGATGCACGCAGTTACACATCGGCGGTTACAAATCGTGCCCGCGGCGGCGGTTGTGAATGTATCGAATACTATCCATGTGCCGAAATAGAATTCATGAACTTGGGCAACATTCATGCCATACGCAAAAGTTTTCATGCTGTCCGACAGTTGTGCGCCTCCTCAGTCGATGATCCCAAGTGATTACATTCAATCCCAACCCATTTAAATTCTATTTATTTCCATAAATTTGTTTTGTTTTTCAGTTGGTTTGGACAATTGGAGAAAACCATGTGGATGCAACATCTTTCCGGCCTGTTGGGAGCCACAATGACGGTGGTTCACACCATTGAAAAGAATGGACGGCCCGTTTTGGTGCATTGCTCGGATGGCTGGGATCGTACGCCACAGATTGTGGCCACAGCGCAACTTTGCCTGGATCCCTACTATCGTACAGTTGAAGTATGGCTGGTCAACTTTTGATGTAAATACTTGGAAAGATTGTTTATGGGTTTTGTTTCTTCACAGGGCTTTCGAGTATTAGTCGAGCGCGAATGGTTGAACTTTGGTCACAAATTTGCCGATCGCTCTGGCAATGGTCCCAATTCGGATGAGGTAAATGAGCGTTGTCCGGTTTTTCTTCAATGGCTTGATCTGGTACATCAAATCCATCGACAACATCCGTGCAGTTTTGAATTTAGCATAGGCTATTTGGTAAGTAACTTGGGAACTTGGTGAATTGGCATATCAAATGATCGAAACCTTTTCTTTTTTTTTTTGCAGATCAAATTGGCACAACACTCGCTCTCATGCCTATTTGGCACGTTCCTATGTAATTCGCTTCGAGAACGAATCGAGAATTCGGTTTTTGAACGTACATTTTCAGTGTGGCCATTTTTAGCTGAAACCATGTATAAGAATCCACTTTATAAGCACGAGACTGAAAAGGTAAGTAAGAGGACTGAATTGAAAACTAAACCAGAAGTGAAACTTAACTTAGAGGGATTTAGAGGGTACTTGACGGTGCATTTTGATCCTCAGTTTTTATTTGAGAAAGAAGAAAAGACAGAAAGATTAAGAGTAAGAGCTTAGGGGGAAGGAATCTACCTCGATTGGATGAATACACAAAACCAAGGTGGTGAGGACAGTGGGGTCTAGGCGACATCATCTATCAACTGATAAATTTGGCTAATTGTTGAGCAAACGATTTCTTCCTTAGCAAAGTTCGGCTAGTGAGGCCTGGCTGGGTCTGGGAAGCGTTACCTCAGCTTTTTCATAATTTACATCTACCATAGCTTCAATGCCAATTACCTGGCCATCCCGACCATAAGAAACTGAGTTACTTTGCGTATATTTCCCGCACAAGGACTACGCTTGCTGACCACATTGAAGCACAGCGAGACATCCATGAAAGTATCGTCGTAAGCGGCCAAAGGGCCAAGCCAAGCTTCTCTCAATCTCTTGGCGTGTGTGCTTATAATTTTACGCACAAGAGAAAGGGACCTATAATTTAACGCCGAATCCGAACGGCAAAATTTCGAGAAGCTTTTTCATGGCTAGTTACTTCACAGCTGGCGCCAATAGCTCCGGTGTCGTAAGCTTTTGTTTCAGTATAAGGCCAAAGATGGTTTCGCGCTCCACTTTAGTATTAGGCTCATACGTGGGATCCCATGAATGCCGTAGCTGTCATTCTTCTGTTTCTTAAGCTGCCATAATACCATCGGAAACTTTGCGTGCCTTAATCTGGGCCAAGACCACAAAAGACTGACTTTACGTAGAACCTGACGTGCATTCATCTGCAACCTTTAAGTTTGTTTGCGCCAAGTAGCCAAGTAGCTTAATCTGAGTAAGGCAAATGTTATTGTTCCGGGCAGCAGCTTTTCTGTTGCATTGATTTGTCCGCACAATGTCCTCAGCCGGAAAATTGTCTTGAAATCATCTCCATTAAGTGGAATTCCGCCCCAAATGTTCGTGCTGTGCTTCTAGGGTTGACTGGTTAAGCGAAGTGTGCCTTGTGTGGTCCTTCACAAGGCTGCCGGAGGAGGAGTTGGTTCTTAAAGCTACAGGTTTCCCCCTTTTGTGTAACACTGATTGCTGTTGACTAGGCTAAACCAATAAGTAACGAGTAGGTTGAATTCGACTCTTTGCCCTTTCTATTTCAGCATCTTGTTCATTCTTCTAGCTTTTCTTGTCAGATTCTCGTTGACTTCTTTTGTTTCTGTAGTCGAAAGCTGAGGATTTGTTGGCTGACATTGAAAGGTTTCTACTTTGAAAGAAATTTAGCTTTCTTTCGAGGTTCTTGTTATCTTTTGTTGACGTTAGAACTGTACAAAGTCTTGTCGTCATGTCCATTATCTATAATTGTTGCAGTCATGTTTAGCAACATGTTGTTACAAACCTTACTTAGCAACATGTTGCAAAGGTGTGTCTGTTTTGACCAAAGGTACACAGAGTTTATTAAGTTTGTGCAAAAAGTATGTAAGAGAGAGAGGGAAACATTTCCGACCCTTTTAAGTATATATATTCTTAATCAGCATCAACAGCCGAGTCGATATAGTCATGTCCATATGAACAAAGAGATTTAGTAACTCGAGATAGATCTGTGGATTGGTCAGCAATGGTAACGCATGAGAGCGATTATAATATGAGGACCATAAAAAATTCGCGAAATGGTAAATGGTTAAATGGTAAACTCTTACCCATTTTGACCCGCAGCCCATTGATTGTTAGCAGGTATTTTTCTGAGCTCTCGGAAATCTCGTGCAACTGTGCAACAAATATACAAAAATTCGTCATCTAGGCAAAATCGCACCTAAACGTGTTTGAAACCATGAAAACAGTTTTAACTGGTATACAAAATGCTCTACATAGTTCCCTGAATTGTATGAGATTTCAAAAGTCGTGCATTCTGTTCCAATCGGAGGTTAGCGTGGAACGCCCATTCTGTTAAAGAACATTGTATGCGATTATGATGATGGAAGCAAATCACAGAAATGCTATATAATGGACGTATAAAATTCGAACTTAAGTTAGCATGTTAGCAAGTTAGCATGTAATGTAATCATAAGTTCTTACGTGTTAAAAAAGAAAACGAAATATGAAAAGGTCTATCTGCCATGTTCCGGTTTTCACTACAGTGAATTTGAATTTTTTACATGTTCTCTTTTCTATTAAACGTCCGTATCAAACCTTAATTTCTTCTTTCTCTTTACTCGAAGGGGTTCAAATTAAAACGCTTCAATCTGATTAACCCAATCAATTTAATACAACAGCATATCGAAAGTGAAAACCAGAACAGGCCTGTATATAATTTTCCTTTAAAAAAAAAAATATCTCTCCTGTAATATTTTTTTATTGTATTTCACAACAAAAAAAAAATTTTTTATTTTTTTGGGCAAAAACCCCCGGTAAAATTTTAAAAAAAATTTTAAAAAACATTAAATTAATTTAAATTTCACAGACAAAGTTACAAACAAAAATAACAGAATAAGAGTTTAATTAAATTGGAATTGACTTTGTTTTAGATAAAGGAGAAGATTAACTTAAAAGCTATAATATATATATATTTGTGTTTTTAAGGTGTGGTTATGAGTTTTGCTTTAAATAGCGATGCGCTTGTAACAGACTTTAGGTAATGTGGTAGCTGGTTCCAAAGACGAACGGCATAAATAAAGAACTGCGGGTAATAACTAGCAAGATTGATACACTAAAGCTTAGCATGGTATAAGTAAGAGGTTTTTCTATATATATTTGTGTAGCATGTCAAAGCTCAGATTATACGATTTTAGGTAAGGTCAAAAAGTTTGTTGCATGTTCCGAATATGACTCGTGGTTTTATGTTATAGACATACCTGAATATTATTAAATAAAACATTGATTTTGTTAAAACTAGTGGCATCACACTTCCCAAAGACCTCTACTCCATAAAATAAAGAGGGCATCAAGTAAGATTTTGCAATCAAAAGTCTAATATGTTGGGGTAGGCACAGCTTCGTTAAATTCAGGTTCCTTAACATTCCATAAGTTTTTCCAACTGCTTGAGTAACATGATTACACCATGACAGTGTTCCATTAAAAGTAAAGCCAAGATTGACAGCATGATCAACATATTTAATTTCACTTGTGTTTATTCTTAGCTTTGGGAAGTGATCAGTATTCAGTTTTTTTATATATTACTAGGCATTTCGATTTTAAGGGATTAAGACCAAGTCCATTTTCTTCTGCCCATTTGTTTATAACTAAAAGCTCACTATTACATACTTTATCTTCACTAATTCTATTTAACGGACAACTAACATACATTTGAACATCGTCAGCATACATATGGACTTCACTTTTTGACAATACACTAGGAAGATCATTTACATACAAAGTAAACAGCAGTGGCCCAAGGACGGACCCTTGAGGCACACCGCGCTTAGTCACAGAAAGTTGAAAAGCTAGATGATGTTACTACCGCTTGACACGATTACTAAGTAGGAGGAGAGAAGTTTAAGAGTACAGTTCACTGTATCAAACGCTTTACTGAAGTCAAGAGAGTGAGAAAAGTGACTTCCCATTGTCCGTCTGTTTCCTAATGTCTTCAGATATTTTTAATATTGCTGTGGTACTACCCGGCCACTGCGAAACCTGACTGATTATTATTCAGAAATCATTTCAAGAGATCGTTTTACTGGTTTGCAATTGCTCAAATGCTTTTGATAGATAAGGAACAAGTGGTACTCAGTTTTTGATTTGGGAACGGGAATTATTTTCCGATTTTACATTCTGGAAGGTTAAGGGTGAAGCTTATTGAAAATATATAAAGGCAGATGGTAAAAATTAAGAAATTATTAATATTATAAGTTGATTTTACTAAGATCAAAAAACTAAAAAGATAAGTTAGTAAATTCAACATTAATACAGTTACAAGTACACAACATTCACAAAACGGTTATTCAGATTATTTACACAAGTCAAGTTTTTGAGGATTTGTTTGCTTGCCCAGTTTGTTATTTGACACGTCTGCTCGGTTGTAATTGCTTCAGAATTTGGAGCAGTAATATTTATTTATTTTGATTCGTTTTTTTTTTTTCACAGAAATAAAATGATTAAGATTTATTTCAGAATACGAAATAGAATCGTATTAAAACCCTAAATAAAGATCTGGGTACCGTATCGAAATTGAAAACTGAAATTAATTGAAAACCGAAATAGAACCTTTAACCGAAACATTCATTTCGGGGATTCCCTATAAGAATTTAAACAATTAATACTAAGAATACCAAATTTCGGATATATAAATAAGGAAAAGAAAACTGAGGAACTAGTAATCTATATACATAAAGTGATAAGACATTGAACGTGATCATCAGCCCACAAGACAAGCCGTAATAGTTAGAAATTTCAAGATTTCACAATAGCTTCCTATAGCGATCGGGAATTGTACTAAGAAAGTCCTCAACGCAGCTCCCATTGCTCTCCAAAACGAAAAAAACGTTTAAATGCTGAAAATATTTAGTAGAAGTGTGTTTTTTTGATATCGAAGAATAACAGAAAAATTTTATTTGTTTAAAAATACAATTTGTAAACAAAAAAAAAACAAAATGTTCGCTCGAGTCAGGAGGCCACGATTCGAACCCACGACTGCTGACATGGGCGGCTGAGTCTCTCCCCTCGCGCCACGCTAGCCATTTCCAATTGCGTGGCAGACCCTTAATAAACATGAAGACAGATTTCTTTGGTTATTGTAATAAGGTGTAATCTATTATATAGATAAAGATGCTCAAATAAATCCTAAATTGTTTGAATGGAATTTTAATATCTATAAATATAAAAAGAGTTTTTTTTTTTTTTTTTTAAATACTACATACTATAAAAGAGTTCCACCTGACTGACTTACTGAATGGTGACTGCCGCAATGCCTAAACTATAAACGATAGGAAGCTGAGCTTTTCACAGTAGTTTTATCTTAAGCTGAAAGTGAGTACTAAGATCGGAATTCGGAAATGGAGTGTATCGGATTCGGAATTCAACAATAACTGCATACCAATATTCCGCAAAATTCACACCACCTGGGTGGAAAGTGTGTGGTCAAGGTTACATGGGAGAAAGTTTAGTGCCCAGCGATTATCTCCAAACTCATTTTTAAAGTTACATATGCGTGTCTTTCAAATTTTGAAAAATATACTCCCAAAGTCGGAAATCTCGCGGAAAACTGTTGTATGAAATTTTTTTGTTTATCGTTCGATCCGATTCAAACTCATTTTCAAAGATCTATATAAAAATTTAACAATAACTGCGCACCAATTTTTTGGAAAACTGCCTACGGGAAAAATGGCCGGAAAATTCTGCACGCAAAAACCAACTTTTTTTGTCCGATTGGCTTGAAAGTCGGCTTGCAAAAGTAGTAAGTAAAATAAATTGAGATGTGATTTTCGGTGTTGGAAAATATATACCCAACGGTCGGAAAATTCCTGCAAAACTCTGCATGCAAAAAACTATTTTTCAACAAATTGACTTCAAACGCGGTTTGTAAGGAGAATACAAAATAATTTCAAATGTGATTTTGCAATGTCTGAAAATCTACTCTTCAGGCGTGAAAATTTCCAGAAAATTCTAGATGCAACAAAACTATTTTCTTTCCCATTGACTTGAATCTCGGTTTGTAGTGATAAATGTGATGGAAATACCGCCGATGCTCACTAGGAAATGGGAGGGAAGTGGTTGGAAAGTGGATGGTGAGTGGGTGGGGTGTTTTTGGGAAGTGGGTGGTGGGATGTGGGCGGGAAGTGGGTGGGATATGGATAGGAAGTGGGTGGAATGGGGTGGTAAGTGGTTGGGAAGTCGGTTAAGCGGTTCTTAAGATAAACGAGTTTTTTCATTTATCTTTTTGACCTCAAAACTCTACTCCAATAGCGATTAGAAGACTAAAAATTTAGGAGAGTGAGTTTCTCATTGATGGTAACAACATATTTAATTTTGGTGCTGATCGGAGTGTGGGCAGTTTTTTTATGCTTATTCTGCTATGCCCTTTAAAAAATATTTTCAAATTCGTTGATTATTTGACTCTTTACGATCAACATTAAACTAAATCATAAGTCAAAAACTAGAAAAAATTTTGGGAAATTAAAAATTTGGAAAAAAAAAAATTGGAAAGGCCAAAATCAGGAACAAAAAATTTGAAAAATCGCGCGATTATTTTTATAAAATATTTTGGAGTTTGCACTTTTCCTAATTATGGTTCAATCTTTTGGTATGTTGGTACGTTTCAGAACACTCTAAAAAAGGAACCAGCAAAAACCTTTCATTTTTCATTTATGTATTGTAAGTACATATATATATTGTGGGCAACTGTAGGTTCATCAGCTTCTTTGCATGCTTGAATGACTAGGTCTCAGGCATTTTGTATGAGGTACCCATTTCGGGACGTACCGGAACCGGAATAGGACCCGAAATTTGTTTCATGATTAAGCCCTGGTTTGAAAATAAGTTTAGAACCGGAAACCGAACTTTGCCCATAGAACCTTGACCTCCCGTTTTCCACTAAAGAGTTTAATTTTTCGGAATTCATTGTTGAAATTTCATTTACCTACCTAAACTAAACTAAACCTTATTGGAGAAAAACTAAAAAGAGTTTGAAACGACAGTTTTCCGCTTATTTTCCGACTTTGCGGGTAGATTTTTCTACAAACAAAATAAAAAAAATACTGTATTCCGTATTTTAAAGTTTAGACCTCATTTTCCACCCGGAAGGATGACTTTTTCGGACGATTAATATGCAGTTATTGTTCAATTTTGTGTATAGGTCTTTGAAAATGAATTTGAACCTGAATAAAAGTTTTCCGGGAATTTTCCACATTTGCCAAAAGAATTTTCAAAAAAATTTGATCTTAGTTATCTCTCTTTCAGCATCAGATAAAACGACTGTGACATCAGCTTCCTGTTTCTTGTAGTTTGAACTGTGGGGCAGTCAATCAGTCAGTCAGGTTGAAGAACATAGATATGCAACGTGTCTCGTTTCATTTCTAATATAACTTTCTATCGTTTTAGGTTCTTTGGCCAGCGCACAGTGTGCGATTTTTGTATTTCTGGTCGGATGTTTACCTTGGTAGTTTAGGCAATAAAAATGGCACTGATCTTCCATTACAAAGCAATGAGAGGCAAAGTGCTCCAAATGGTAAGTTGACCTTTGACTGGAAGCAGGCTTTAACCTTAACCTTAAATCCCTTATCGTTTGTTATGTAGGTTCGATGACCAAAACGCGTTCTTCTGAAGATATCACAACGAATGAGTTAAGTCAGAGCACTTTCTCCCGCAGATCGAGTGATCCAAATTTGGCTGTCGAATCAATGTGAGTAGAGCACAGGATACTGAATAGAAATGGTGATAATCTAACGTAATTTTACAGTATGCCGGATGGTCTGAGTGTGAACAACAGCAATTCCATGTTTGACATACGATCTGAGGCCAACAATCACGATCAGGTGGATAACTCCCGAAACGGGGAGGATGAGAATCGCATCACAAATTATACCTCTGAGTACAACAACAGTGACCAAAGTCCAGCTTCTGGCAGTAGTGATATATTGGAAGCCAACCCCAGCACCA
Organism: Lordiphosa stackelbergi; assembly: GCA_018904235.1. Lineage (NCBI taxonomy): Eukaryota > Metazoa > Arthropoda > Insecta > Diptera > Drosophilidae > Lordiphosa > Lordiphosa stackelbergi. The sequence goes on along the minus strand of JAEIFU010001716.1, from coordinate 38,948 downwards.
GCACTGTTGATTCGCCCCAGGCAGAACCAGCTCCAGCTCCTCCTTCCAAATGTGAAAACACAAGTGATATAAGCCGCACGCTATGGCATGGCGCAATTGATACTAGTACAGATACATTAATTCCTATCGAATCCATGCAATTGGACAGAAAGACGACAGCAGCAGCAGCAACAGCCACATCCAATCATAAAATAAGTCAAAGCTACAGCAATTTGCCCCGTGTACATATAAAGCCTCAAAGTTTGCGGTATTCATCATCCACGGGAAATAATGCCAGCGATTTGTTAGATCATTTAGATTTGCATGTGGCCAGAGAGGACAAGAGCAAAAATGTGGTGGCTCCGCGCACAACGAATGGTGGCGGGACAAACGAAAGCCACAATTCTGATGAACGCCTGCTGAGGCTGTCGCCTGAGCTTCAAAGATTGAATGGGGAAACGCCCATGACGGGTAATCGGGCACGAAGAAATACATTTGGGTCGAGCTATAGTCGTGATATGGCGCATTTGAAATATTCGGAGAATGGCAGGTGAGAAGAAAAACTTCCCTAGAATCCCAAAATCATAACTAAAACTTGTAACCTTCCAGTGCTCCTCAATTTTCCTCACCTGGACTTATATCATTACCTCCAACCCCGCAAGGATTTCAAGAACGCACGCAATTCACCATTTCCTGCCCCGATGGCTTGGCTCATGGTTTAAGCGAACAGAACATAAGACTTCATCAAATTGTTCAAGAGCACAAGGTAACTAGAAGAAAGCCGTTTTACTCCCAACTGCAACTCTATAACATTTATCTCCCCTTTTCAGCTGCGCGAAGAAATCCTCTTGCGCGAAATTCACGGCATGCGTTTGGCCCTACTACAAAAGGGCTGTCCCAGCTGCACCAGCGTCGTCTCAACAAATGTGGAGCATGTAATTATCAACTTTTCATCTTAAACCAAGAGAGAGGCACAAATGAACACAAAAATAATCTAAACATTTACCCGGGGCGGGGCTTTGTTTCTCTAGTCACCCAATTACCCCCCCTTTGCTTCACGCACCCATCTCACTGATCTTCTTCTGTCCTTTTAATTGTTGTGTTTGCATTGTTCCTTAGGAAAATGGATCGGATATCATTGAAAATGCTTCGACATGTTCTTGGGAAGCCGTAGAAGAACGTAGTGGTCCCTCATCGTATGCTACTTCCTCCTCAATTCAAGAGAAAAAAGCTTCCAGTGTTCTTTGGGTGCCAGATCATGCAGTTTCACGTTGCTCCAATTGTCAAATTGAATTCTGGCTTGGACGAAGAAAACATCATTGTCGGTGCGCATTCCCAAACATTAAGTGTATCTGTTTCCCCATATATTGTTTTGCTCTATTTGTAGTTTCTCTTTCGTTCGCAAACATTTTGCTAACTGAAAACGTTATTAAATCGCGTTTTTTTTTTTCTGCCTTTCTAGATCATGTGGCGAAATTTTTTGTGCTGACTGCTCGGAGTTTTGGGCTCCTTTACCTTATGAAAAGCTTTTTAATCCTGTACGTTTATGTGGATCGTGTTATACAAACATCATGACAAATCCCCAAGAATGCGCCATTCCTTCTGCCGAACCGCCTGCTACGGTGAATGAACTGGCGACGAAACCGGCTGTCAATTCATAAGAGTTGTGTTTCCACTTGCATCGCTGTAATAATATTGTACATATTATATAAAATTAATACATATATACTCAAATATTTATTGCATATGTGTTAACACTATATTATAGCGGAAATTCCTTTGTGCGTACTGTATAGAAAAAAAGAAAACAAACACGAAATTATACATTTTGTTAGAAATATATATATATAAACCGGAAGCTGGTAATGGTCATTTATATACCTGCAATGTGTCTGATAACCTTAGAATTTACTCTGTTATTTATAAGTTTATATAGAAAATGCGTAAAGCAGAATTGCGCGATGAGTCCACTTCTGTTCTCGCTGTTTATAAACGATGTAAACGAAGCGCTGCCTGGAGGAATTTGTTAGGCCAACAATCACATAAAAACCTTACCCTACGCCAGTGGCCGGCAAAATACACATGCTCATTTTGGCATTGCATGTGTGTGTGTAGCCACGCGAGAGCGCTCTCATTTAACACTTGTGTGTTGTTTGCAAAACAGAGCAGTATACTGTCGGTGTATCGACGTCGCTGCTCTTGTATACACCGAAAATAGAAACGTGCCGGACTCTGCTCTACGCTGAACACATCCCAGTGGGACTTGACTGCATGCTAGAAGCACATGTGGCATAGAACTTTTGGCACCAAGAAGTAGTTGCAAAAACCTGCAATCTTCCTTTCGCTTTTGTACAGGGGCGGAACGCAGCAGAAACTGTTCTAATAGAAAGAACTTTTGCATGGTTTGTTGTTGCAGGTTCAACTTCGTAAAAACGCTCGGCTCTCCCTTCCAACTTTAGTTACCATTTGCACGCTGTCAGATGGCGTTCTCTTGGCAGTGGTATTTGCACGCATGCTGGCATGGTTTCCAAAAAGAACGCATTCAGAACGTGTGCTACTAGAACGTATTTGGCATGGCATCCTGCACCAGTGCTATTGGAATGTGTGAAGCATTGCATGCCAAAGCAGTTACAAAGGAACGTACCCATTTGCCCAATTTGGAAAATGATTTTAAAAATATAGTAAAACACAAACTCATCCTTTTTCAATAAATATTTCATTAACAAAAAAAATTTGTATAAAAAAACACTTTTTTAATGCTTTAAAATATGTCGACAGCTCTTGGGAGTAGTCTTCAGGTAAGAGTCACTGCGTCGGGCCAGTCCAGCTGTCTTAGAAATATTATTACATATATGTTTATTTACTTACTTTACGCATTCAAAATGGGTGCATGAAAACGGCGACACTCAAAAACCATGTATTTTTTTGCGTGTGCCCCTTTGTTTTCTTAATTGTCATTCATTGCTTTTCGCTGATTCTCTGTTCGGGTCTCATTTCGTATTTGGGTTTCCAAAAGCACAGGTGCTGCATGCGTACCATTAGAAGGAACGTTTGCATGTTCCGTTTTCCTTCCAACATACTGCAAAAGGAACATGCTTGCAAAAAACGAACGATCTTTAATCGTTACGGTCCCACTTCTCATTTTGGGTTCCTATAGCACGCGTGCTGCATGCGTGCCATTAGAAGGGACGTTTGCATGCTTTCTTCCCTTCCAAACCACTGCAAAAAGGAACGTGCGTGCGATTTCATACAGATTGTATGCCGTCTTTCATAATGCTAAAATTGGTAGTGCATTCTTCCTTGTAAAAAGAACAGTGCCAGATGGCATTCTTTTGGAAACCACGTTCCGTAAAGTCCGACTGGGATGGTGCTCCTGGCTGACTCTGCAAAGTATGCTGCAAAGCAAGCTGAGTCACTTAAACAACTATTGCAATACTTGGAAACTGCAGATCAATATTGAATGATGGCAGAAGTCGCAAAGCTCAAGATGAATTGTGGAGTTTAACTGCGCTAAACAATACCGGGGGCAGTCTGATGTGTAAACAAAATCTGCCACCGAGCGTGAAATACAAAATGTTACGCGCTTCACAGGTATGAGGATACTCTAAACATAATGAATTAGAGAAATTGCTACGGGTTTTCATCAAGAAACTGTTCAAACTGCTGCGAAATAGTCCCACCTATGCAATTCACTTTAACATGCATTTCCAATACATGATAAAAGTGATAAGCAAGCCGGAGATAAGATTGGTAACAAAACAAAAGAACTGCTCTCGAGGGAAGGGCAATGTTTTCCAGAATGCCGTTTGATGGCAGCACAGCATAATGTGATCCTAGACTTGAATAATCACTTTTCTTGGAAGAATACGCACTTCTCGATTTTACTGCAAATATAAAATCTATCGCAGAGGCCCAACAAAGCACGAACAGGAGGATGTACAAACTTCTAAGCTTCTCGTTGGGTGAAAGAAATTATTTCAATGATCCCCTACCATCAGAGTTCGATGTGATCTTCTTGCGCTGAATTGCAGAACGTACAGATCTTTACATACTTACCTCACATGCTTTATTAGAAAGCGTCTTTATTACATTTTACTATTGCTGGCTAAAACCTAAGCACATGCTCGAATTTATGAGCATAATCTATACTCCTGTCCAGGCAATCAAATTTTAAAATGGACCAAGCTTCACTAAATCTGAGGTTGTCTAGTCTGGATGGATCTTCGGAGGAGTTAATTTCAGACAATAATTCCTTGGCCGATGGTTCGGAGCTCTTGGACAATCAATGTGAAGAAACTGTTACCGTCAACTGCAATCGGGCCAACAGTATTATAAAACTTATAGACAGACAATGCAAGTATAAGGATGACTTCATTAAACTTAAAGACGGCCAATGTAAGCATAAGGATGAGCTAATTAAACTCAAAGACGGCCATTGCAGTGCCATGAAAGATGAAATCATACTTTACTTGAAGAAGTCAACTGAAATGCAAAATACTATAAATTTATTAAAGACTCAACTAAAATGGAAAGAGAATCCAGTAGTTGCTGATCAAACTGAAACGCCAAATCAAAATGTAGAATCTTGTGAAGATCAGATCAAGAAACTTTATCTTTCTTTGAATGAGTACAAAGACAAGACATGAATACAAAGACATTAAGCATTAAAATATAGCAAAAAATAGCATTAATTGGAAAACCATTGTCAAACTAAATAATAAACTATACTACTTCTACTATAGAAGATGCTATCAGCCAAGTTCTGCATAAAAACGTGGTGTCAAATATTTTTTCAAATTCCCAACTAAAGTCGCGCCATCTCAAATGAGAGAGTCAACTGTTTTTTTTTTTTAATTTATCGGTTATCGGTAATCAGACTGACCAAACCGCAATTTGTTTATTCAAATTATATTTCATATCCTCTGTTTCCACTAAAAAAGTGTGGCGCCACTTCCAAAACTTTCTTTGGAATTAGTCGGGCGGTAATGTTATTTAATTAAAAATAAAATACAAGCGCTTTCAACTAAAATTTTATGCCATAATGGCTAAGGCAAAAGTTTTGAGCCTTCTGGAGTCTGAATAATGTGGACTTCTATTAGTCGGACAGATATATTGCAACTCCACAACAGTTGATAGGTTTGTAAAAGACACAAAATCATATGAAACAAGTTTTAAGGTAGAAAACAAGCTTTAACAGCTCAAAAAGAACAAAAGTTCTTAGAATTGCTTCGAATCCCACAGCCGAAATAACGCCAATTGTGCAACGTATCTTAAACGTCTAAAAATAAAATAAAAAAAAACAAAAACCATTGCTAAATGCCATTTGCAAACAAAAAAACTTTAATTTGCAAAATATTATATAACGTGGACGCGGAATATAACAATCGACTTAACGACTGGCGATCGGTCGTCTTTACTGATGAAAAGTTGTAATTGAGATGGCCTTGACAGATGCCAATACTATTTTCATGATTTGCGAAAGGACAAAGGCGCCATCACAGCCGTAAGGGCGGAGTTATTATATGGAAAGCGATAACGTTTTACGATTGTCTTAATTTTTATTGAGCAAAGTATGAATTGTTTCATGGTTTGTGGTACGAATTGGGAATGAAACAAAATCGATAACAGAGAGTTGTGAATATTAAATTACTAAGGCCCACCGCACACGGCTCGTGTCGTATCGTACGATTTGATGTCGCACACTTGAGTTTGAAGGGATTAAAACATGCTGTCAGCATGACGACTACCGTCAAGCAGTGGCAGTCGCCACTTTTTAGATACAGATCGCTCACTTGCTTCAAGACTGACAAACCTTAAAAAACACTGTTTTGACTTAATAAAGCAGTATTAATGAAGCTGTATCGTGTTCTGCAAATCGTATGGGAATTGAATAGAACGCGATTTGCAGAACAATTTGTATTAATATATTCTTGTTTCCCTCCATGTGAGATGAGAATATGTTGCTATTTCATTTTCATGTTCCATCAAGCGCGACATATCTTTCTTTACTACAGTTGATATTGTGCGAAGTTCCTTTGGCTTTTTATGAAAACTTTTGTTCTGTTCAACGAAATGTCCGTCGTTAGTGAAGGTGTTTGTGACAAATTTTTTTGCTCGACGTTTTGTTCGCAAAGAATTAGTTGTCGAAATATCGATATCCAAATTTTGACGATATTTTTGTGAATACGATCATTTGGTTTTCATGGAAAAAACTCTCTTGGATATTAGAAATCGTAATAATTCAAAAACCAATTTTGTGGCGAAACTAACAAAAATACAAAAAAATATATAGCAAGTATTCGATATCGATATTTGGATCAAGGTTTTCAATGGATTTGCACGAACATCATTTTTCAAATATATTTGTACAAAAAAATTTTGAAACCCAAAATGATAAAAAAAAAAAAGTGTGTGTCATGGGACGCACGGTACGAGGAAGCTCTTTACGTCTCACCTTTTGATTTTGTATAAATGAATGTTATATAATTTTAAAAATAATAATTCACTGTCAAGTCACTTTAAGTACTGTAAGTCGTGTTAAGCACGTAGCACTGTTAACGACTAGATCCTCAATGCTGACTCACGAATGATCCCCACCAAAATTCCCACCAATCCCACAAAATCCCTACAAACCTAAACCAGATCCCCACCGAAATGCTCACAAGATTGCAAATTTCAAATATCGCCATATAAGTCATGATTTTGTTCAGTTATCGCTGCCATATCTCCACGATAAGCTCGTTGATATTTTTTAGAAAATGATCTCATCAGATGAGCACCAGATCAACTCTTGTTCGGCGAACAAGTTCGACTATGGATGGGTTGCTGTAGGCAATATTTTTTAAACATAAAATCCAACATATTCGCTTTCAAAGTAATGCGACAGGTAGAAACGCGTTTGCTATGAAAAAATGGATTTTTTCCTAACAAAGTTATCGGAATTTTAAATATTTAAAACCAAAGTTAGCAATAAAAATATTAATTATTTAAATTTCGATTAGTTTAAACTATTTTTAATAAGCCTTTAACTTTGAGGGACCATTTATTTAGCTTAGAACTGTTTTTTATGCATGTAATAAACTTGCGTTCTCAAACAAAGTGTTTAATTTTTATTACCAATTTATTAAAAATTGCCAAATATTTAATTATCGCTAATATATCCCGTTTGTACCCGCCCCAAAATGATGTAACACCAAATGCTGAAATATGGAATGGAACGATGAACATTTAGCGGCAACCTCGTGTAGTAGTGTACAAACGGTCATACTGTTAACAATGGTAATTTTCAGTGCAACTCTGACACGCAGCTTGCGGCATTCGTCCGCCATTTTAGCTAATATAACCCGGAACAGAGGTCAGTTGCAATTTGGAGTTCAGTTTGTTCGCGAATATTCAAGAGCGTCGAAAATGAGTACTTTACCAAGGGTATTTTTCGATATGACCGCCGGTGACGAGCCGCTGGGCAGGATCACCATGGAGGTAAGAGTCAAGTTTGGTTAGCTTTTCTTTCTTTCTTTTTTTTTTTAACAATTTTGTTAAATGGTCTTAATTGATTTTTTTTTCAATTTGATGTGTCTGTGCGTGTGTATATGTGTGTGTAAAGGGTGTTGTAAATGGCGAGATCATCAAGAAACACGTGATTCTACATTTTTCACACAATTTTCCGGCTAATTATATTTGCATACATGTGTCCACGAGTACATACATACATACACATGCATGTACATTCTTTGTACATACGTACATACGCACGCACGCGTGCATTTCTAATCGCCGCCCATTTACCTTTGGATATGTGTACATCATTTACCAAATTAAATCATTTTTTTAACAGCCACTTGCTAGGCAAAAAAATACATTTGCATACATACAAATATGTATGTGGCTCGATTTGTAGAAAATTGTTAACAGTTGGCGTCATGCACTTTGATATGTACATCTGCATGTGTTTGTGTGTGTGAGAACAGTAATCTAATTGCCGTTGTACAAATGTACATACGTATGTACATAAATGCTTGTAAGTCGAATGGAAAGTTTGCCGGCATTTGTGTATGTATACACACATACACATTTTAATCAATACAGGCAAACATAACCTCTACCTGGGTGAGTGTGTGTGTGTGTGTGTATGCATGAGAATTTAGTAAACCCGTTTGACGAATGTGAACTCAAGATTAATTCGGTTGATGATGTAATGCATAAAACAGCATACGTGCACTTTACTAGCAAAATGTACATTTTACATAAACTTATTTTTAGTAGCAGGCCAAGTCAATGGCCCGGCATGGGCCAAACACACACACACACACAGGGATTTGACAACATACTTAATCAATAATTTCCCCCTTTTTTTTACTTTCAGCTGCGCTCCGATGTTGTGCCCAAAACCGCTGAAAATTTCCGCGCCCTTTGCACAGGCGAAAAGGGCTTCGGCTACAAGGGCTCCATTTTCCATCGCGTCATCCCCAACTTCATGTGCCAAGGCGGTGACTTCACCAACCACAACGGCACTGGCGGCAAGTCCATCTACGGCAACAAGTTCCCCGATGAGAACTTCCAGCTGAAGCACACCGGCCCCGGCATTCTGTCCATGGCCAACGCTGGCGCCAACACCAACGGTTCGCAGTTCTTCATTTGCACCGTGAAGACACCCTGGCTGGACAACAAGCATGTTGTCTTTGGCGAAGTGGTGGAGGGCCTGGACATTGTGAAGAAGATTGAATCCTACGGCTCGCAGTCTGGCAAGACCTCGAAGAAGATCATGGTGTCTAACAGTGGTTCCCTCTAAGCGCGGATGCAAACAATAGAAAACAAAACTGTTAAGACGAAAAAAGCCGTTTGCATTTTATCGCAGATTTTTTTTACCAGTAACTGTAATATTATGAAATACAATACAAACAAATATTTTCAATAGACAAATGTTTGCAATATTCACAATGGGTTTTTACTGCTGTTACACCTGGCCTAATTGGGGACAACAAATTGCAACAAAATGGGCGCCCTCCCCCCCCACTCCTGCTCCTAACAAATTAATTTGGCAAATTCCATTTAGCAAAGAACGCCCATTGCGCAATATCAAACATATGTCTAAACCAAATCCATGTGTTCTGATTAATCCATATAAAAAAAAACGCTTTCCAACTGTACACCAAGATCGGAATTCCATATGTTTTCGTCTTAATAATTAATAAACTGACATTTATTGAAAGAATATTTCGGCGCTACTCAAGGTGGCATTTAATAAATTGTACTCATGCTCGTAGGCATTCACATGTCGCTCGGTTATGGCCACCGTTTGCAGTAATCTCTCTTCGTCGGTGCGGCTTTGCTTGGCCGTTGTCAGCATTTCTTTGATTTTCACACGTTCCGCACTCAATTGCTGGCCAATGGTCTGATCCCAGGCCAATTCATGGAAATCGCCCAGCTGATTTAACATATTTAGTATATAAATTAGGCCCATGGCAAAGCCATCCTCGAAAAGTGTGCACTTGGCTTGATCTTTTTTGTAAATCTTCAACTTCTCCTTGACCCGATAATCAATGTAGTTCATAATCAAAGCCGGGGTGATGAGGAAAAACGTTTTCAGATGATGATTGTGGGGATTGCAGAGAAACGGTTGGAATCCCTGCATAAGCAGCTGTGGAAGAACAAGAGAGGGGAATGATAAGTAGAATAATAGTAGGAGGTTGCTTTAGAAGAAGAAGCTTTCAAATCTTTGAATAATCATAACTTATCAAATTTGATGTAATAATCTGTTATAATAATAATCACGGCCTCAAAAGTACATTATTGCATAGGGAATTCTTTGAGTACATTAAGGGACATGATATATTTTTTTTAACCGAAACACACGTAGAAAAAGACTGAATTAGTGCGTACGAAAATAAATTTACGGATTTTCATACACATGGGGAACCAGCGACAAGAACTAATAGATTCGGCAGAGCAGTTGGCTTTAAAGAAACTAGGAATCGAACACAAATTTGATGAGTTTGATAATGTCAAAATAATTCGAGTAAGAACTGGCCTGCAAAAGTTATACCACACTTTTTATAAGAGGAACGTGCTGAAATAAGGAATTTAGTGTAGTCTCTGACCTTTTAATGCCACATGCCCCAATTAATCCTCTAGTTATTGGCGACCTGAATGTTCGTATAGGTGAAAAGCAACAAATTGTACACAATTGTTTGATTAACAGTTTTCCAGCCGGAACACACGGTAAAGAATCACAGGACAAAATAGTAAACAGTAACGGCAGAGAGTTTTTGAAATTCTGCGAGGATAACAGCCAACTCATTTTAAATGGAAGAACCAATGGCGACAGACAAGGAGCATTTACATACATAAGCAATATGGGTTAGTCGGTTAATGATATGTGCGCAATATCGTATGAAATGCTTGAGCAAGTTGTAAAATTTTCAGTGGAAAGTGCAATATGGTCTGATCACATGCCAAGCGTAAAAGTAGATGGGTGTAATATCCAAAGTTTGAACCTTTTACCTAAACTGAAATAAAAGGATTCGCTTAAAAAAGCATATAATCAGAAATTGGACTACAACAGACATAAGTTTGAATGATATGTGTACAGTAATAAAATGTTCATATCCAGTACAATCTCAAAAGGGAAAAAATAGAGTCAAATAGAAACAAATGGTCTGATGCGCAATGTATGAGGCAAAGGGATGTCGTATTTGGTAATCAGAAAAAATATAAAAGAACGCAGAATATTGGGGATAAAATAAGCTATACCAAAAGCAAAGAAAAATTTGAAAGGATGTGCAATGATAAGCAACTATTGTACTATAAAAAAAACTAGAAATAAAAATCAACAGTATTCAAAGCAGCAAGGACTGGTGGATTGTGGCGCAGGAAATAAGAAATGCTCTACCTCGGATTGGAACACATATTAACGCACAAGATTTCAAGAGGTACTTCGAAACTCTGCTGAATCCGTCGCAAAATATTCCACCAATTCAATATGCTGTTAATGAAATAACAAACTTTGAGCTTGATAAATCTGTCACACCGGAAGAAATATTATCCATGCTACATAAAACAAGACCAGAAAAATATCCAGGACCAGTTAGGATTCCATATGAGCTTCCTAAAAATGCATCTGATAACTATATTCATAAACTGGCTTCGGTATACAATACAATCCTCGATGACGTTACCGACATTGATTGCTTCAAAACCTCTATAATATTCCCATTTAAAAAAAAAACAGATCCAAATTCAACAGATAACTATCGAGGGATATTCTTCATGAATTAAGCCGCAAAAATATTAATGAGTATTATAAATGCACGTCTAAATGAATTTCAATCTGGGTTTCGAAAGAATTATTCCACCGTAGACAACGTATACAATTGAGCGTCCATAGTCCAACAAAAAATTGCCGAAATGAAATAAGTATATTGCTTCTTCGTGGATTTCAAAGCAGCATTTGACCGAGTTCATAGACAAATACTGCTTTACAAATTACAAACTATGGGCATATCAACCAAAATTGCGAACTTTCTCGAAAAAATATATAAAAATACAGCAAGCATTGTGTGGACTAAGACTGAAATTTCTGAGGAGTTCCAATTTTATAGTGGCGTAAAGCAAGGCTTTCTACTCTCCCCTCTGCTTTTACGTTGTACCTTAATGATCTTCATGATCAATTGGAAGGAGAACTCTATATCGGGGATGTAAACATAAGACTACTGCTATACGCCGATGACATTGTCATTTTATCTGACGATATACAAGTTCTGCAGAAAATGATTATACGTTTGGAGAAATATTGCGATTTAGGGGGGAAGGAAGGTAAACATGTCGAAATCAGAAATAATGGTTGAATGAAATGGGTTCAGATTGGCTGCTTCAGAACAATGGTTTTACAAATCCAACCTTATAAAAATCACTTTGGAGTATAAATATCTAGGCGGAATCCTTACACCACGATTGTCATTTGGATCACATATTAAAAACAGAAAGGCAGAAGCAAAGGGCGGTCAATTCACGCGTAAGCAACTTTGTTGTTGCTTTTTAATAAGCCACAGACATAGGAGAGAGAGAGAAGAGAGTCACATATGATGTTATTGTTGCAGGTCTAAAGGCGGCAACAACAAAACCTTAGCTCGAAAAGAAAGAGAGCAGTGCACGCGTATGAAATCGCTATTGCGTTAAGTAGGCTTATGGCGGTTGTCGACCGTGTACGCGTCAGCTATTCCTTTGCGTCAAACTACAACGAATGCGTGGCTTGTGGAATGGGCATGGGCGCCCCTGATATTAACTATTACTACATTTATGCTTTTTAGCGATTTTACGTACGATTTGATGTCGCACACTTGAATTTGAAGGGATTAGCACCAGTATCACCAACCAGTGGCAGTTGGCAGACGAGTGCGGCGACTTTACGGCAGGTAGAGAGCGAGAAAACACACAATGAAGCATGACTTCGGCAAGCATTCGCTAAGAATTGGGGCTATCGTTGGGGAACTCTGCTTTATGGCCCGTATACTCGGACTATAATGAATACGTGGCTTGCAGAATGGGCTTGGGCACCCCTAATCTAATGGTGTTCTCTAGCTATATAAGAGGCGTATGTGGGGCGTACCGTCTAAGTGCGCTCAGGATCTCTTCTGCGTACCGTACGGTGTCAGAAGATGCTGCATTAGTCATTGCCGGGATGATTACACTTAGCGAGCTGGCCACAGAGGCTAATGAGAGGTTGAGTGGCGTAATTTAACCTAGCAGGGTTATTCATCTGCAGGAAGTAGGGTCGCTGGATCGCTTATTGCCCACACATGGTGTTTTAGAAGCTTACTGAAAAGAGTCGGCCAGGATGATAGCGAGGAGTGCACATACTGCGAAGAAGGCCCTATGGAGGACGCCAGGCTAGTCTTGTTCGTGTGTAAAAGGTTTCACGCTGAAAAGGCGAAACTATTCAGGGTGATAGGTGAAGATAACTTAGTTCCATATATGCTAATATCGAAGAAAAACTGGGAGTTCACAGCTACCATTATGGCTAAACTTCGAAGACTGGATGTGCAACGTAGAACCAGGGAGTAGGCGGGTCATCAAATCTGCGAAGCAATGCCTTGCATCCGTCCCACAGTTTTCAGATGTTTCTGTCTAATTTTCTGTATCATGTTGTTTCAAAGTGCTTTGTATGTATGTATATAAATAGTAGCTTTTTAAGGTACGAGTAAGGGAACTTAAAAAAAACCCTGATCTAAACTCATAAAATTTTGTATATTTCATTTTTTATATACATACAACAAACCCGTCTGTTTACTCGTCCTTCTTGTTCATCCTCATTTAAGAATTTTTGCAAATTATACAAATTTCGTTCTACTCTTCCTATATTTAGCCGTCTACTAATGGTATCTACCTTATTTTAGACCAGGAGGGGGCGCAGAATGAGCTTACGGCAGCTTGGAGCAAAACCAACCACAAGAAATAGAAAGAGAAACCCCTTTTTTGTTTGTGTATGTGTCGGCGTGCAGTGCGAAAGAGTTCGGGTTTGTCAAAGACATAGGAGAGAGAGAGAGAAGAGAGACTCATATAAAGTTGTTGTGACAAAACCTTCGCTCGAAAAGAAAGTGAGGAGAGAACGCAAATGAATTTGTTGTTGCTTTACGTAGCCCTTAAGCTTCAAAGAAGCAACGAACGCATGGATTGCGGAAGGGGCTTATTCATTCCTGTTGTAGACCATTCTATCTACACCTTTCATTTGCCAACGCCTGATTGAGTTAAGCTAAGTTCACACAGGCAAATAATTTGACAAAATTTTAACTAATTTGGTCAAATTGACAAACTTATTGTTCATATTTGATCAAATTATTAGTGAATGGAACCATAGCTATTGTTGTAAGTACTGCGAGATCTACAATCACGACTACTTAACCAAATTTTCATCAAAATTTCCTAAAAAAAATGGTGTATTAGCAAGATTCTCTTAGATAGAGGTGCAATAACAAGGTGAACTCGTCAGCATCTGCTGAGGGCCAGTAGATGTAAGCCTGTGAGGCTTCTAACATGCACAACGCACTGACCCTTTGGCCCTACATACCTAGAGAGCGCTATCTCTCTCAACTTCACCTTATTAATTCCACCATGGAGATAACTTTCTTACCTTAAAATAATTTGTACAATCCGAATAGCACTCCCTCATATGTTCCACACTTTTCTCATACTCTCTGATTGAACTTTCGGTGGTTTGATGCAGTCCATTGGCGCTATTGCAGCTAATGAATTTGCCATCAAATCTGGCCATATACGAACGACTTCGATAGTTGGCATTCTTGCTGCCTGCCTGCAAAAGACGCACATAGCCCACAGCATTACCCACTTGAGTGATGACCTTGCGAAACAGATCCATGTATGTCTCTCCGTTGTTGGAAAAACCAAGCTTCTTAATTTTCTTAATAAAGCTTTCGGCTCTGTCGTAGGGATACGATTGATAGGGTCCATTGCCATGCTTTTGCTCGGCATGGTAGCGAAACTCTTTGAGCAGCCGTGACTTGATGTGCTCGTCGTGCAGAAAGGTGGAAAATGTGTAGAATTTTTGACGCAGAAATTGATAGATGAAATTGACGGTGGTGTTAATGATGCCAGTACCGTGCGTCTGCACGGAATTTGCCACATGTCGTGCCCCAATGATATCCAAATGTTTGCTCTTGCTGTGCGTTTCCACAAACAGTTGCAAATTCATGTTGTAGGCGTAGGAAGCGGCAAATGTGTGAATATTGCGCATTATTTGCAGCACATCTATGCCCTAGACGGAGAGAGAGAGAGAGAGAGAAATGTAGGATCAAGAGAAGCAGTTTTGAGTGGCAATTTACCTGATCGATGGTTTGGTTGGGCAGATAATCATCCACAGGCCGCAAGTGCAAAAGTTTTGAAGCAAAATGACGCATCTTTTCATACGATTTCCAATCATGCGGTGCAATGGTTGTTAAATTGTAGAACGTGGCAGTGAAATAGTTCTCAAGGGTATCTAAAAAAGAGAGGGAGGGGGGTGTTAGAAGGTTTTGATTTTGGTTTACATTCAGGCGTTACGCCCCAATGAGCGAATTAGAGTCCTCTTCTCGTTCTTTCTCACAAATATCTGAAAGCTAAGCGAGAAAGCAGTTTGCAAACACATCGCTTTTCCCTCACTCTGACACCTTTTGATCAATTGCATTAAAAAATGGTTACTGTGGTTTATCGCGCGTTCTCGCCCAATATTATCGCATCGCTTCTCGCGCGCACTTTGACAATAGCCTAAGCGACCCAAGCGACTAAGTCTTTATCATCATTGGTTCTATTGGATCAGTGAGAGTGTAAAGGCTCCACAACTCGTTACGTGCAAGTGGATTAGTACCAAAGGCGTTGGTAGTTCTTGTTGCCAGACAAAGCGGGAGCAGCGCTGACAACTTCGTAGTTGCTTATGGAGACAAAGCCTCTCGATTCTGAGCGTTCAAATGTTATGGAAGCTAGTCTGGTACAAGGTGGAATTAATAAGGTGAAGCCGACAGACTCTGTTAAGGGCCAGTTGATATATGCCTGAGAGATAGAAAGAGAAGGCAGAACATTTGTTTGGCTCTGCTTGTGTATTGCCCGCACTGGCAGCCCTAGAAACAGAAAGAGCGCTGTCTCGCTCGGCTTCACCTTGTTAACCTTGTGTTCTGCGCGGGTCTAAGGGGTAGTTTTCCACGCAATGTATGTCAAGTGGTTTCTACCGGATGGCGTCTTCAAGTGGTGTCTGCCTTGGCTTTCCTAGTCCTTGTCACTGTCGCCATTAATATTTAATGTTATGAGTTTGTGCCTAGTGAATATGACATTTAACACTACGTGTGGGCCAAATATCATGTTCAAGTTTGAACAATAGCCAAAGACATCAAAAGCAATCACTAATGAAAGCTAAGAAGCAGCTTGAATGAATCTACTTTATCAATGACGTCAACCAGTCTATGCATTTCCGTAGCCTCGAGATTTGCTGTTTTTTATGAAGCTGGGGCCAGTGTGATCACGATATGGTTAATAGTCAAAGTATTGGATGACGGCACACATAGTAAGATGGGCGGAGACCATGATCTAAGCATAGAAAGGTGACGCATTAAGCAGCTTGGCGATTGATGCCTCCAGGTGGCAATCTGATGAGTCGAACTGAAATAGTCGCTGCTGCCAATTTGCTAAAACAGCGCATGAGCTCTATTGACAACAACAACTGTGTGGTCCATCATTTATTGCGCAAGCAAAAAGCGTCAAAAAGTTGCGCTACCTTGCAGATCTTGTATCATGAGCCGTGACAAACAGCCGGCGAATCAAAGCGAATGTTTTGTTATGTCTTTGCGTGCATTCGAGTTGACATATTTCGCAAAAACCGCGAAGAGCCAAACGGGAGGCTGGCCTTGTGAAGTGAGAGTAATAATATTGTGTTGACAAAAAGAATAAGTGGAGTTAGGAAACCCCAACCCTTGAACGCCCATTGAACTCATTACACCATTTACTGCATACTTTAAGGAATTGAAAGCCTGCTTGCTTGAATCTTGACCAACTTGCATTTTCCACTAAGAATTGACTGTTTTTAATGAATCACTAAACCCTTTGAAGTTGTCTGCAAATAAAATGTCTTTTGCGGGACTAAATGAATTGACGAAGACAAAAAGAACAAGTAAGAGCGTTGCAGTCGAGTGGCCCTACTTCGAAATAGCCTGTACATTTGAGACACACAGGGCACAGCGCTCCCCTATCAGTAGATATAATTTCATTTTCTTTTTTATAACCATTTTCAATGGGTGCAGGGTACAAAATCACTTTCAGTTCTGTTTCAAGGTACAAAAGCGCGTGTCTATCTCTCTTTCACTCAAAATATATCAGTAGTCACATTGAACTGAGCCCAACCATCAACAGCGAAGAAGAAATTGAAACTTTAGTCCAAGCCCTGGGCTCAATTATTACTGCAGAACTCGAACCCACTAACAACGACAACAACACCTAAGCAAGATCGTAGATTAACGAGCAGCTACATAGACCGGCTGGTCACGGAAAAGTGGCGTGCAAGAAGAGAATGAATGCAGCTGCAAGGACTCGCCTGCGACCTGCAGGACGCGTACTCCACAAAGCACTCGAAGCAGAGCAGCAGTTAGCCCATGACGCTACGTCGAAAATTATCGCCCACAAACACCAAATTCCCCCTATGAGAGCACAAGCAAGCATAAAGCCGCCTGCTAAGGTAGACACGCCTTTGAGGATCAGAGAAAAGATGGGCCCGCAGCGACGAAGAAAAGGCAAAGGTTTTCGCACTTCACCTAAGAAATGTTTTCCAGCCGAACCCACCAAGCAATGCCTATGCACTGCCATTGATTCCTAATGCCGCACAGACTTGCCCAATCAAAGTTCATTCCAAAGAAACACGCACAACCTACAAAGGCTGGTTGACGTATAACGCTATTTCATGAATACCAAATAATTTTAGTTAAATCCAATTGTTATAAATGCGGAAAAGAATTTCCCCACTAGGATATGATGGGCTGATTACGGCCTAAAAGATCATGGAATTCCAAGTCCGCTCCACTACAACATACTCAAAATTTTAATGCTGTACCTAAGTGTTATGGCATTTGCAATACACAGGTTTATGAACATTTTAAACAATAACTCTTTTTATTTAAAGATCAACCGTTTAACTTTGGGTATTCGGACGGCGAATGAGCACCACCAATACTGCTCCCCAATTCCATGTTGCGCCAAGCATTTGACCGCGTTTGGTTGAACGGTCTTATTTATAAAATTAAGACACTGCTTTCCCCAAATACCACTAACTCTTAGAATGTTATGTCAGCAACAGAGCATCCTCAGACCGACCAAATGAGTACACAACAAGTTCACCATTGGAGAAATTTAATTTTAATACACTTGGAACACCTCGACAGACGGCTCACCTGGCGCAAACACATAGACTCGAAAAACTTACAGTGGCTAATTAACTCCCGTTCCCCTCTTAAACTGGAATATAAAGTATTACTGTACAAAAACATCATAAAGCCTGTCTGGACTTATGGCTCGCAGCTATGGGGAAATGCCTGTGCGAGCAGTGTGGACATTCTTCAAAGATCACAATTAAGAATTCTTAGAACACTTATGGCATGTACATTCGCAACGAGTGTATCCACAACGACCTAACGATCCCATTGGTCGAAACTGAAACACCTAAACGCAAATATTCCGAGAAGCTTCTTGCGCACCCTAATGAACTTGCACAACCCCCAAAAAAAAGAATTTCTCGCCTCAGAAGAAAAGACCTACCCACCCAGCGACTGAATTAAAGGACCGCGGAACATAAACCACCTTCAATAGGGGATGGTTTTGTAATAGTTTCTAAATTAAGATTTGAAAACTTATTGTTAGTCTCATTAAGAGAAGATTCAATAAACTTGCGTCTTTCACTTCAGTAATTTTGCTCTGCGAAAAAGCGCTTTTGACCCATAGATTTCATTGAAAGATATTTGCTCCTACCTCTTACAATCTGATAATCTCCTCCGATTTCTGTGGCCGATACATTTACACAGCTGCGATAGTCCAGGGTATTCTGCTGGAATGGTTGATCTTGGTTCAGAAACAGATGTGACAAGGCCTCAACGCGCAAAAAGAACTCAAAATGTGTGCTCAAGAAGTCCATGGTCAACTCTGATGTGGTTCGCTTTCCAGTTTTCTCGCATCTAAATACCGTCAGGGATTTATCCATTTGATTGCAGGCTGCTATAATATTCTAAGTGATTTGCAAAAGTATAATTTATTAAGCGCTTCTTTCCCTTTGTTCCTCACCTACCTACCTGTAGGGCGTAAGGATTTCGCTGCTGTTGCGCATACTCTTTGAGTATAGCCGAGCTAAGCAGCCAGTAGTTGTACATCAGACTGGGCGAATCCAATTGTCCCATCATATTACGCTGAAAGTCACCCAGATTATTGGCCCGTTCCGAGATTGTTTTGAATAGTTTTTGTTTATCTGCCGGCAGATTGCGATCCCTTTCCAGAAATTCACCCAAAGCCAGATTCACAATCGTCAAGCGTTTCTTAATGGGATGACCAATGATTGACTTCTCCGCCAGTTTCAGTGTGGACAAAATGTTCATTCTGCGTTGCAATAGTTTCAAATCCACAATTTTTCGCTTTGTGGTCAAGAGTAGCTGCAGCACTTTTTGCCTCTGCCATTGCATGAGGGAACTAAGAAATCGTATGAAATTAATCTGATTGGAGGCAAAGGTTTGATGCAGCATTTTCAAGCACTGCATAAGTCGGCACACAATAAAGAAATCGGATTTCGTTAGGGGAATCATTAAGGCAACATGGCGATTAATTAAACCATCAATTAGAGCGGCCACTTGATCCGCATGACTCTGGCCAGCTAAGATGAGCTGCGAAAAGCTTTTCAGGTGTCCAAAGACACCGCTGGCAAATATTCTCTGCATATTAATTGACCACAGGGCAATCTGCGTGCTCAACTGCCGGCAGTTCTTTTGATCGGTCAAATTGATTTTCTCCAGCGACGAGGAGTGGAATGGCTTCAAGCTGTCCTGTTTGCCCGGCGACTTGACCAATGACTTGGCATGCTTGGCCAGAAAAGCATGCGGCGACAAGCACAAATTTTGATTCAAGGGTAAACGTGGGTATTTGGACAATAAGTCCAAGACATGCTTTATCAATTTACCCTCGATTTGTATGCCCAGCTCATAGACAACGGCTATAAATGCGGTTAGGCGTATCACATATTTGGGTTCCTC
The DNA here is from genome assembly GCA_018904235.1 of Lordiphosa stackelbergi. Lineage (NCBI taxonomy): Eukaryota > Metazoa > Arthropoda > Insecta > Diptera > Drosophilidae > Lordiphosa > Lordiphosa stackelbergi. The sequence goes on along the minus strand of JAEIFU010001716.1, from coordinate 19,212 downwards.
GAAATGGCGGTATTCATTCGAGTGATTTGACTCTATTTCAGAAATCAATTTCCGTATATAACCATTTGAGTGTTGAGTAATGTGGGGCACATCCTTCAGGTTAAACTGCTTTTTCAAATCTGCTAAGCTGTCCAGCAAGATCTAAAAAAACGCAGAGATGAAAATAATGCAAAGAGTATAAAGAGTAATACCTACTTGAAATATATTTCCAGTGATGACAGTTTCCATATCTTCAAGGGAAGCGTGTAAGCCATTCAGTTCCAATTTTGTGCAGCATTCAGAAGTTAATTTATTATTTGCCAAAGTTTTTAGCCATTTCTTATAGAGAATCCATTTGGAAGAAATCTTTGATTGTTCGGAGATCTCGTTAAAAACTAGGATGTGGTGTAATAGTTCGGTCATAGCCCCGAATACGCTCTGGGGGGAAAAAGGACAAAATTTGAATGTATGAAATAGGCAAAAATAAATGAACTGGAGTAGGTTTAAAAATGTAAAAAACTTTTGATAAAAATTTAATTATTTAGGGCAATTATATTTCCGCATCCTCGCCGTGGTTATTACTAGAAAGTTCACTACATGGGTTTCGATTACAATAAACCTGATACCCCCCCCCTTTGGATAAAAAATAAATTCCCCTTCCAACCATTTTTCTTATTTAATTATTTATTTTTTTTTATATTTTTTCTATTTATTTTTCATTACATACCACAAATAAATCATGTTTAACTATACAATAGAAATTTACATACAAATTAGGTTTTTACACCTTTTGTAGCACTTTTTGTAAATTCAAATGTAGATGTTATTTGTGTTTCGAGACTTGGTTTGTTCGTGGGTCCTGTGATGTTTTATTCCGAGTGTGATGGATATTTTATGTATAGATCTGACCTTGAGTAGGGCCGCCGGAGGGGTGGCTATTTATGTTAACAAAAAACTAAGCTGCTAAAACAAACCTACGGACAGGTTTGGTTGAATACATTTTTATTGAACACATGAACAAAAAAATTAGATCGTCGTAGCCTAATTGGGTGTGACAAAAAAAAAAATTCGTTATTCGGCATCAACACAATTTAGAATGTCTATAATAAAAAAACTTTTTTCAGTTTAAACAGAAATTATATTATAGCCAAAATAGCTTATGAATAGCAAAAGCAGCGACAGGCTGGTCACAGAGGAAGATTTTTCCCGGGCTGCGCGATACCCTCAAAGTAAAAGATAATCTCAAAACCCAGGGAAGGTTAACTTCGAAACGGTGTCCAAGCACTGCAACGTAAGTGCAGTATCCCGCCTTTCGGCATGGCTGGACTTAGATGTGACTGCGCTACCAGAGCAAGTTGAAGCCCAATGGTCCAGACATAGTTGTGCTTCGGTTTCTTCAGCAATTTCGATCTCTTACCATCAAAGCGATCCCATTTACAAAAATATGGACTTTAGCTGGTAAAGAATATACGTGATGATCTACTCTTCATAAGAGGCATTGGACATACTCTTTGCTCAGATATACCCAGCCGTTGCTGTTGTGGGAGGCGCTGTGGCCGAGGGGGTTATCAAAGTAGAGACTAAATGGAATCACCACATCGCAACCTGTTCAGGCGATTAGAGGTCAATTAATAATTAAATAAGTTTCACTTCTCATTCATTTTCCAAAAGACACCAATTTCGAATTTTATTTGTATTTACGGAAAGAAACCCGCCATTGATTCATTTTCTGCTCATAGGTCTCTGAATATTTGCTTTGTTTCCCTTGTCAGTCAGATGTTCTCTCTACTTTAATAAAAAAATAATTAACTAAAAAAAAATTAAATTGCTTTCATAGATACCAATAATACGGCAGAGTGCAGACGCTCAATAAGTTATTAGTGCCTTTCTTCTTTTTACAATATAAAAATATATAATTAAAAATAATAAAATTAACCCATGTTACCCAAAACCAAAAATTATATATTTTATTTTCATATGCTTATTCCGTGGGCTTTTTTCATTCACCCTAATGTCATATCAGTAATTTTTTTTTTTATATATAAACCTTCACATACTATCGAATTTGCTGGCATTATTAATGAAATATCTGAACTTTCCTTAAATTATTCGAATGTAATAATAACCGGTGACCTCAATGGCAATATGCTTCGTGAGAAGGATATTTTTAAGGAGTTTAAAACGATAGGATTATATATCGCCAATGACTCAGAACCTACCCACTTCACAAACTCAAGTAGCACTTTACTAGACGTATTTTTTGTAAGCGATCCGATCAAAATTCTATTATACGACCAGGTCCCAGTACCGGCTTTTTCCAAACACGATTTGATTTACTTGACGTATGAATTTCCACTAGATTATGCTGACATTTTAATTAGGTTTAGAGACTTTAAATCAATTGACTACGAAAACTTACTGGTTGAATTTAACAATTGTGACTGGACAAATATATATAACTTCACAACCGCTAATGAACAAATGGATATACTAAATACAAACATTGAGCTTCTGTTCGATAAATGCGTTCCACTCAAAACTAAAATTATTAAGCCAACACAAAATAAGTGGTTCAGCCCTGACATCAAGTATCAAATCAAGTTGCGAGACACTGCGTATAAAAGATGGAAACGCTACAAAACGGACAATCTACTTCGAGAGTTTAAGTCTTTACGAGTAAAAGTGACAAAAGCGATATTCTCTGCCAAATCTGACTATATAAAGACTAAATTTAGTAACGCAAGAACTCCAAATCAGACATGGAAAGAATTAAAAAACTTAGGTGTAGGGAAGACAAAGCCTCAATTAAAATCAGACTTGGATGTAGAGGAACTCAATACAAAATTTGCAAATTTGAACGTACCTGCAGCGACCCAAAACTTGTACCTGAATGCTTTACCCCTATGTGATAGTAGTTTTAGTTTCGAGTGTGTAAATTCATGTGACGTTCTGGAATGTGTCCTAAAAGTGAAATCAAATGCGGAAGGCTTAGACAAAGTTAATCCCAAATTCTTGAAAATATTACTTCCTATGCTTCTTAATCATATCACCTATATATTTAATACGATATTCACAACCTCTGTATTTCCTGACTGTTGGAAATTTGCTAAAATTATACCCATACCAAAAGATAAAAGCGAGTTCAGACCAATCTCCATTCTCCCTTTTTTGGCAAAAGTATTTGAACAACTAATGGCCAAACAGATTCAGACATTTCTCTCATCCAATTCTTTGTTAAGCCAACTACAATCTGGTTATCAAAAATTCAGAAGCTGCACGACAGCTATTTTAAAGATTGTAGAAGATATACGTAGGAAGACGGACAATAACAATGTTACATTATTAGCCTTGCTAGATTTCAGCAAGGCATTTGATACAGTTGACCACAATATCTTAAGTACCAAGCTTAAAAATCTGTACAATTTTTCCTCAACTGCAACGCGTCTTATAAAGTCCTATTTGTGTGATAGAAACCAAGCAGTGGTCTCGGGGTCTTGTATGTCAGGTTTCTTAAGTCTAACTCGTGGTGTCCCTCAAGGTTCTGTCCTTGGGCCTTTACTCTTCTCTGTGTATATCAACGACCTTCCTGATTGTCTGAAAGGCTGTAATGTCCATTTGTATGCCGATGACGTACAACTTTATGTAAGTCGACCGTTACGTGAATTGAATGAGTGTGTAAGAATTTGTAATAGGGATCTCGTGGAAATTAGCGAGTGGGCTAAAGCGAATGGTTTGGGGCTAAATCCCAAAAAGTCGAAATGTGTAGTAATCTACAAGAAGGCTCTTAATGTCAGTGATCTGCCTAAGCTGACAATAAACAATGTTCCGCTGGAATATGCTAAGGATACCACTAACCTGGGAATCCAATTTAATAATACTCTAACGTGGGGCGACCACATTACGAAAGTGTCCGGGAAAACATTCGGGTTGGTTAGGCAGTTGTCGCTTACCCAAAAACTCATTCCTCCTCATCTCAGGCTTTTGGTTGCTAAAACATGTCTCATCCCGACTCTATTCTATGGTGTGGAAATATTTGGTAGTAGTGACGCAAACAGTATGCAAAGGCTTAAGGTGGCATTTAACTCCATCGTAAGATATGTATTCAATCTTGGTCGTAGAGACCATATCTCGCAATTCGCAAAACAAATTCTTGGCCTTGACTTAGAGTCGTGGATCAGACTTCGCACATTATTATTATTCCATAAGATTCTAACGACAAAAGAGCCTCACTATTTATTTCAAAATATACAACTTGCTGTTTCAACTCGAACGAAAAACATAGTTTGTCAGCGCGTAAGATTGGCCAGCTCCGAAAAACATTTTTTCATTCAATCTGCCCGCTATTGGAATAACCTGCCATATAACATTAAGACTATTGGGAACGCAATGCATTTTAAATCTCAGTTAACTAATCATCTCAAAAGACAAACATAGATTAAATGAAAGTTTTAGAAAAGTTTAGTATTTTATTAGGGTTGTTAGGATTATATTTAATGCACTTTTATTTTTTTTTATATTTTTTTTTTTTTTATATGTATTTTGTATTTCATTATCTTTTGTGATCTCTATGTTTTTGTGACCAATGCGCCAATTTATAGTACCTATGTATCTGTAGCGTTGGGATAAAACCGAAATAAAATAAAATTAAACATACAAACAAAAATTGGAATCCAATCTATAATATCTCTAAGTCTTTGGTTCTAGCTCATTTCCCCCCGTTTCATTCCTTTCATTCCTCCCTTTACAAAAATAAAAATCCAATACAACTTACAAATATCTGCCCTTCATTCACATCGGGCAAACAACCGGATGCACTTATCTGGCTCCACATATTTTGCACAATCACAATCCCGCGTTTTAGTACAAAATATACCCGACAATAGAAATCTATAGCCGAGCTCATACGAAATAGTGATCGTTCCATTCCCACATTTCCTGATCCTTCGTCTATTTGATAATCGCTGAATTGGAATGCCAAGTGCAATTGTTTTGCCGACATGGCCAAATCTTGACATTGATTGCACAGATTGGCCAGTGTCGTCAGCGGCTTATTGGCCAGCAGTTCGGATTGCTCCGCATTGTAGGCAAATGTCATCAACTGGGCAGTGCCGTAATTAATCTCTATTGGCGGGGCTATCGCTGTCAGTGCCACAGTTTCGGTATCATAATCATGGCCCATAAACAATTCATTCTTTAGTGTTTTCATTTTGTTATCATGTTCCTCCATGAATAAGCCGTAGTCCTTAAGGATGTCCTCGGCGAACATGGCTAAAGAATTGAAAACAGTTAGTACAACCCATTAACTAATTAAACATCTTAACGTACATAGAGATCCCTCCTTTGATTTCATTTTGCATTTGGAAATTTGTTTTTGTTTTGATTCGCTTATTAGTAATGTTAGAGATGACACTTTTTAAATTGCAGTCGATATAAATTGCTGATATATCAACTGCCTCTACCCGACAAAATGGTCTAAAGCATTTTGGAAATGGAACATGCTGGTGTTCCTATATTCATTTTTTTTTAGTTAATCTAAATTACAATTAAATTTGTTCTAAAGCATGCGATTTGATTAATTTGACTACTATAAGTCGTTTTTTTTTAATTTAGCACAAAAGAATGGGACCTGAGATTTGAGACCGCATTCGAGAGGCAAAGTTTAAGTAGTTTTTTATGGCTTCCCAGTTGGTTGGAGTTGCCTCCTTAGCACGGTACGGAGTACTCAAAAAGCGCTCGCAAACGAAAAACTTCATATAAAAAAAAACGTTGTAAAACCACACGCAAACAATTTGACGTCAAACCTTTTACGGTGTGTACGCAGAAAAACGAAATGTCAATCCACACGAACATCGAACTCGAACGTCGAACTCTGAATTTGTGGATTGTATTACCAGCTGTTCGAGCGTTGTTGACGCTCAGAAGCAAAAAAAAATGTCAGAAAAGAAGGGTCAAATTGCGCTGATTAATACCATAGAGGCAAAGATAAGTATTTGGAACCTCACCAGAAATATAATTTTGCTGAGTTGACATGGAGAGCCTCCAGCAGCGCCGACAAAGATCTGCAACAATCATGTCCGGGATAAAAGCAACAGTAAAAGTTTTTTTAATTTTTATATGAAAATTTATTACATTTTTGATTAGTCTTGCACGACACCAGATTCGTATTGCGGCTGGAGAGGATGTTTCGTTTTGGCGTCAACTCAAAGAGGCAAATAAAACTGTTGGCGCTTATATGGAAGATGTGTCTCGAACTGTTGTGGTAACCTTCGTCCCGAAAGGGGCATGATGACGTCCCTCGTCATAACGGGCGTGACAACTATGCCGACCCCAGTCCTTATCCTCTGAACCAAGCCTGGGGCTTGCTGAGTTTTAAATTGAGTCTCGACGTGGAGTTCTATATCATATGGAATTGTCAAGTCCGAAAGTTTGCTTTTCAAATGGCTATCTGGGAGATTCGTCTCACTATTGATTCTAGACTCTTCAGTGCGTACAGGGTACCGTGACTTTAACGTATCTATTGAACATGCCATTCTGTGTGAAGTACATTAGATCTTCCAATCTGTCTTCGCATTATCAGAATACTCATAGCGCTGGTAAATCTTCCCATATTTCCCCCTTGCCGAAAATAAGGCAACTGAGACATTGATGGTTGCTTCTGGCATCCTCATCTCTCTTCCAACACGATTTGTGCTGGAGAGGTGCCCCTGGCTACACCCTTAACTATCCGTATTTCCTATTCTGCATTTTTTATTGATGATTTTTTCAATTTTTATAAACAAATCGCATCTGGATTACCGTGTTAGATTAACTTAAAAATCCCAAATTTGTCTATTTAAGCACACCAATTTGTTTTTAGGTTCCACACGCGTAATAAATGACTTTTTTGTGCGCCCAAACAGTTTGGAGTACTCCGTACCGTGCTTTTAACGGTAAACGCTCTTCGTTTATATAACTTTAAAGCAGGACTGCAAGCCGGTTCGGAGTCGAAACGCTCCGGAGTTAGATACTGTGGAATATTTTTAAGTTGGAACCCGAACCTGAACCGGAGCAATAAACAAAATTGAAAAGCGTTCGGTTCAAAAAATAACTTTTCCAATGCATTTTATTTTTCTAGCTGCTAAAAGGGTTTCTGTTGTTATTTTGCTTTTGTATATGCATACATATTAAGAAAAAGCTTAGAAAAACCTTCTCTCATTTTCAATTCCAAAAGGAGCTAATTATTGAAAATGTTGTCTTCCAGGAGCTTGAAAACTACGAAAAAGTGCCACAAAATTCAACTGTTTTTAAAGCCTGGGAACAGGACCAATAAATTGTGAAACTAGAGGTAGCAACACCTTCTACCCAGTTTTTCTTGATCACGTTAAGTTCGCTTTTAATGGGCACTTTTTTACAAGCAACACACAGCTACAACATCTGTTGCTGGTTAAAAAAGAACTGCATTCGCTCCCAGTCCCCCTTCCTTACGTACTAGCAGACAAGATGTCCGTAACTTCATTCCTGAAATTCGGCAGATGAACGTAAAGGCAGAAATCCACAGACAGACAATTGAAGCCACAATGAACGGGCTCAAGAACAACGTCGTGCTTGGTGGTCAGCCACCACCCATCAGCGAAACAGAGAAACAGCTGCCAAGAACCACGCTCACGACTCTTGCCCAGCTCAGATCAGGGTACTCATGTTTCCTCAACAGCTACCTCGCCAGAATAAACCCGGAGGTAGCACATGAGTGCCCTGAATGTAAAGGAAGCCCGCACGCGCACGATACACGCCACCTATTCAACTGCCCCAAAGCTCCCACAAATCTGACCCCGAAGACCTATGGGCGCACCCCATCGAATGTGCTACCTTCCTAGGGCTAGACCCTGGAGATTCGACATACTCTCTATCTCCTATAAAATCCCACTCTCTATAACATCCCATTTTCAAACTCACTAACTTACACTCTAACATTCTTTCTTTCTCTCTTACCCGAAAAAAGAAAGCCGCTACAACAACAACAACACCAATATCAAACCCAAAACGAACAACATCAGCAATTTATCCTATCTCTGAGCCCGAAACTGCGTCACCGTCATTTGCAACAGCAGCCTCACCAATTACCGTCCTATCAGTATTCTCAGCAACCAAATTTCACCTTTTCCACATCCCACCAAGCACATATGCAGATTCTCCAGCAGCAAACTCAGATTGGTGCCTTATCTTCTAAATTCGAGCAGTTCTTCACAGTAATGAATACGCTGGTCAGTCTTCTTATTCAAATCGTTCCCCAATTCGCTTCTAATCCTCAGCTAACTAGCTTTTTACCCCAGCAAACGTCTGGTACCAACACTAGACGCAATGACTAATACAGGGTGGAGAATCCTGCGAACTGTACAAAACGCAGCACTTCGAGTGGCAACAGGTTGCCACATGCTGACAAAAAACCTGCCCAGTTCGACAACACAACACCCTCCTCACCCAACAGTTTCTGATCAACCCCACAACACCCCAACCACAATAGCAACGAATGTGTCCTGTCCAATTTGATCTGAGGGTGGCCCAGCACGATATTGAGCGATTCCTCTGTAACCATCCTACGAACGAGGAAGAATGCGCTGCGGCACGCAATGATACACACACATGCATGGTAGAAAGCACCGTAGCAGCATTACAGCCCAACGTAGTCCTTGGAGGCAGACTACCGCCTATCGATCCCAGTGGGAAATCGCTACTTAGGACTAAGCTGGCCCAGCTACGTTCAGGAAAGCGTAGGCAGCTGTTACATAGCGCGTATCAACGCGGAGGTTTCCTAAATGCAATCAGAGCCCTCATTATGCCCTACATCTCTTTAATTGCCAACTAAGTCCCACCACACTTACACTTATTACACTTTGGACCCACCCACAATTAATATAGGTTGCGCATTGGCTCTTTGAACGCCAATTAGGCATTTTCCAAAGCTCTTAAGATAGAGTTGTTCATTCAAAGGCACCAGCTGGACATTCTGCTGTTACATTTCTACTCAAGTTCGCTTTTGCTCTGCAAACCATCCTGCGGACCGAATGCGAGGTGGTGCAGCATTACTCATCAAATCATGACTCACATATTACCTACATAGCTCGATTATGAGGGCTTCTGTCATGTAGGTTACAGTTACTACGTTTATGCTATGAAATTCACGATTTCTTCAATTTGCAAAATCAAATTAATTCCTGTTTATGCAGCTTTTGTAAATTCACAAAACGACCACTTTTTTGGCAGATGTGGCAGCACCAGCGCAAACTTAAGTCTGGATTTTAACAAAGTGGTAACACATTAAAGCGGGGATTGCAATGGAGGACATTAAAATATTTTTGATTAAAAGAGAAAAACGTACAGCACAACTTATGCAAAATGTTCTACAGTGGATACATAAGCGAACGATGTCATTGGTACAAGCCAGACGAGCATTCCAGGCGAAATGCGGCCTTCTACTCATGCAGTATTATCCAGCTGCCATAGGAGCGGCTAAAATGTTTCAAAATGTTGAATCTCAGCAACAGGAACTGCGTCATTTTCAGATATTTCGTCGTTGACAAATGCATCGGACTCCGTTGACGAATCATCCTTTGCATTTTGAAAAATTGAGTCAAAATCGGCCACAGATGTGTCGACACCAACAGCCGCTGATACAGGAAGCGTCCCAAATAGCTCATTCAGTTCGTTCAAGTGGGTGCAGTTCTCCCTTCCAGAAGTTTTTTTAAGCATCCGAAGCTTAGTTTTTACTTGCTCTATACATTTAAACATATTTTTAGCCTTTAAATTGTCGGAAAGAGTTTTGTATATGGCGTCGTTTCTTTTAGTTTTTCCATCGAGTTGGCTTAAAATGTTGTTTTCCTTTACTAAGCCGAGCAATTTGGCCACTTTATCGTCCGCCCAAAACGATCGTTTGCTTTGAAAAATCATATTTATGTACTTGAAACTTATTCTTATGTGCGCAAACAATTGGCTAAAATGTATGAACAGCTGTTTGCTAAAGCACAATGTTACCAGTCATTAAGAAAAAAAGATCTGGTAGCATTTGCGCAACTTAAGTTGGCTACTCCACAGCATTTCATGAATTGACGTCGAATTCATAGTCAACTTTCGTGTGTAAGTCGAATTCATGCACTTTCGGACCCATTTCATGAAATGATTTTGCAAAATGAGCATAGCATTAACGTAGTAAGTTAAAGTAGCCAGTGATCTTGGTGGAGTAGTTATTGCTGCGAACTACTGTACGCCAATTCTACAGTGGACAGCTGAACACTTTTTTGGTCTTATTGAAGAGCTTGGTCCCAGGTTCCCGATTGCCGGGGACTGGAACACACATCACTATTTCTGTGGTGAAAGAATCGCAATCGCCAGAGGCACTGCTCTCCATAACCTCAAATTTGGATGAAGATTTGGCGAAATATGCATTATTGCAAATTTTGCAGAACTTAAAACGAAAACTTTGGTTCCATATGCAAATAATTTGTTGAAATCTAGCTGTAAACTTCCCTAATTTGTCAATTTTAAATACCTATTCGTAAAAATTTGGCCTGTGGGATCTTAGCTAAAATTTCGATTGGGGCAGCGAGTTTAGATATTATAAAAATATATTTCAAGTGACTGCAAGCTTAAGCCAATGTTCCATACACTTCGAACCTCCTTTTGGCTGTTAGATACGCTTGTACAAATTTTATTTGTTTATAATATTTGTACCTTTGGTACAGAGTATTAAAAGGGCACAAATATTTACACTCGAAAAATTCATAAATTTGCGAATTGTACAAAATATTTTGAAGCAGTTAACTTTTAACCAGGGACCGTAACGATTATGAGTTCTATTATATAAAATAAATTTGGATGTTTTTTATCCGTATTTTTATAAGATTCGGCCACAAAAAGGGAGATTTTCTGAAGGGCTTTCTCTTGGATATTACTAGTTTTACGGACATACTAATTTCCAAGGGAATGCCCTGGGAGAACCATTTTGTTCTCAACAAAAAAAGAATTTTATAAATTTACCTAAAAGGTATTCTTATTCGATTTTTAAAAAACCCTATTAAAAATCTATCTTTAATGATTAATTTTTGATTTTTATTTTATTCCTCAAAAAATAATGATTTAACTTTTTTTATAAAAAAAATAAAAAATAATCATTATGAGTTGAGTACTATAAATCGAAATTGATGGGTATCCCCGTTGTCGTTTGCAGCATCTAGTTAGATCCCAGAATTAGACGGGGTAGTAAATTTTTTTGCAAAATCCACCAAACGCCTCGGTAATTGTTAGAGCACTGCTTAAGAAACTGATGTTAAAAATATACAATTTGGAACTATGTAATTGTAAGTGAATATTTATAAATATTGTGGTAAACCTTAATGTATAAAGCATTTCCAATATTTTATATTACAAAGAGTCTCCCAATGCAAGCGGAAGCATCTACGTCGACTATGGAAGAGACTGCTGAGGTTCAACCTCACTCAGCCCTGGACGAGGTTCCTCAATTCTATTGAGGACGAAGGGCACAATGAAGATCCTAATGAAAAAATAAAGAAAGCTTATAGCGAGATCGAGAACTACAATCCCAAACCTGTTGATACCAACTTCAACATTAAGGGTACTTGGAGGGAAGAAGTTCGATTATCCGAATTTATACCAGCCGGCCAAAGGGGTACATTCCCGTTCCAGCAACGCAAGTAAGTCTCGAGCGAACTTTTTTCTGCCCTCAAATTGGTTTTATCGGATCTGAGATGCAATCTCTCATCGGACTCGCTGCAAAAACTGTTATTTGTAAAGATAATTAATTGAAAAATTTCAATTTTGGGAAAACCGCAATGTAAAATATCTTTTAGTTAAATCTTGGATGGTGGTTCTTATTCAATTTGGTCCCCTTACTAGGTATATCCATAAAACTTGCTACAATTCCTTATGCACTAGCCGTAATCAGTGTTTGAGTAATATTTTTGAGCAAAAAAAAAAATAAAGTTAGGAAAATAATCATTATTTTTTATTTTTGTTTATATTACTCAACTCATAATTTATTTCAGAGTTTTATATATAAAAATAAAAAAATAACCATTACCCATTGAGCAATAAAATAAAAATAAAAAAAAAAAATTGAATAGATTATCGAAAAATAATCATATGTTATTATATTCCATTTTTTTTTTTGATGAGAATTACAAATAATCATTATTTTCGGTCCCTGTTTTTAGCTAAAGGGGAATAATGTTGCATTTCATTGAGTGCAATTGTATTTATCTTCAGTTTTCAGGCAAATTTTCTCATAACATAAGAAAAGCTGTAAATACAATATTTTATTTTATTTAATATTTTTTTCGGTCTCTGTGGCACAGTCTGTGGAAATGCCCATATTCATTGTACATCATTGCCTTCCTTAATGCCATAATAACAATGAAACTGATAACCCATAATCTTTGCTAATGCTAAAGTATTTATATAGATTCAATAAATAATTATTGTATATTCCCGCACCAGAAACCGATAACGATAACTAGTGGACTATTCTCATTGACAATTTCGTGTCGTGTGTAGCTGCCCTTGACAACGTGCCGGCAGTCTAACAATACAAACATACATACATACTTGTGTGTGTATAAAAACTGTTTCATACTCCATTTGTTCCTTCGGCTCTGTGCCGATGCCGAGGGCTGCGCGTCGTATATATATTTCTAAAAATAAAAATAAGTTTAAAAAAGTTAACAATTGCAAGCATAAACGCTCTTAATAATTTTTTTTATTAAAACATTACATTTCTTTTTGTGAGATTGAGTTAATAAGCTACACATAAAAGTGTACATTGTACAAAGACAACCAAAATGGAGACCGAGACGACGGCTGCGGCGGCTGAGAAAGGTTTTTACCACAAAAAAAGAATTATTTAACCACAATGCATAATTTTCAATGTTGTGATTTTTGTTTTTGTTTTTAATAGAGAACGGGACTTTGAATAAGGAAACAGCCGCGGACGCAGACACAGTAATGGCAGAAGCTGTGAAAGATCCAGAGCAGGAAAAGGAAGCACCGGCATCACCCAAACGTGGCAGAAGCCAATCACAGTCTCCCGCGCCAGACAAGCAAGAGGAACGTTCCTCCAAGAGTCGGTCACGCAGCGGATCTCCACGTTCACGTTCGCCCAGCGCTGGATCTAGAAAATCGCGATCCCGTAGCGGATCAAAACATTCGGTGGGCAGTGAGAGACGTTCCCCAAGTCCAAGTCCCTCAAAGCAATCACAAAGTGGATCCCGGCGCTCACGCAGTGGTTCGCGGCGCTCCCGTAGTGGGTCCAAACGCTCGCGCAGTGGATCCGCACGTTCCGGCAGTGGATCCGTACGCTCCCGCAGTGGCTCGAGACGCTCGCGTAGTGGATCCAAACATTCACGTTCACGCAGCGGCTCCAGACGCTCGCGTAGTGGATCCAAAAGATCACGTAGCGGCTCCAGACGTTCACGCAGTGGCTCCAAAAGATCACGCAGCGGCTCCAGACGTTCACGCAGTGGCTCTAGACGTTCACGCAGTGGCTCCAGACGCTCTCGCAGCGGTTCAGCGCGTTCACGTAGCGGATCTGGGTCCAGACGCTCACGTAGTGGATCAGGATCGAGACGTTCACGCAGTGGTTCAGGTTCCAGACGTTCACGCAGTGGTTCGAGACGTTCTCGCAGTGGTTCAGCGCGTTCTCGTAGTGGATCGGGTTCCAGGCGCTCGCGCAGTGGGTCCAGACGCTCCCGCAGTGGATCCAGACGTTCTCGCAGTGGGTCTAGACGTTCTCGCAGTGGTTCTAGACGCTCCCGCAGTGGTTCTAGACGTTCTCGCAGTGGCTCGGCACGCTCTCGTAGCGGATCTGGTTCCAGACGCTCCCGCAGTGGCTCCAGACGCTCCCGCAGTGGGTCCAGACGCTCCCGCAGTGGCTCTAGACGCTCTCGCAGTGGCTCTAGACGCTCTCGCAGTGGCTCTAGACGCTCTCGCAGTGGCTCTAGACGCTCCCGCAGTGGCTCCAGACGCTCCCGCAGTGGCTCTGGATCTAGACGCTCACGCAGTGGCTCTGGATCGCGAGCATCCCGCAGTCGCAGTCGATCCAGCAGCATTGGCCATAAGAAACGTAAGGGTTCACGCTCTGGCAGTCGCTCTGGTGCCGATTCCCCCTCATCGCAACCTGGTGGTGCTTCCAGACGCAAACGTCTGGCCATCAGCGACTCTGAAGGTTGTTAATTTCTCCTCCCTCTTTAACATTTGTGTACTTAATCCCCCATTTGTATTCCAGACGAAGCCCCAAAAGTTCAGAAAAAACGAGTCAAGATTACGGACACAGATAACGAGGATGAGGAAGAACAGGATGGTAGCAAGGCGGGTGAAAAGGCACCACAGGACAAAATCATCGAAAGTTCGGATGACGAAAACACGCCCATTTCAAATGAGCCAGAGTAAGGCGGAGTCCCAAATTCTCCGGGTATAATTTATTACATTTTTGGGTTTCTTTTGCAGAAACAGCAACTTCATCTCGGACTTTGATGCCATGCTGCTGCGCAAGAAGGAGGAGAAACGCGTGCGTAGACGCAAACGTGACATTGATCTGATCATGGATAATGATGATCTGATTGATCAGCTTATAATCAACATGAAGAACGCATCCGATGATGATCGCCAGCTGAATGTCATTGGCAAACCGGCCACCAAGAAGATTTCCATGCTCAAGCAAGTCATGTCACAGCTGATTAAGAAGGATTTGCAATTGGCATTCCTCGAGCACAATATACTCAATGTTCTGACCGATTGGTTGGCTCCATTGCCCAACAAAAGTCTGCCCTGCCTGCAAATACGCGAAAGTATTCTTAAGCTGTTGTCCGATGTAAGTTGATTTAAAGTTTTAAAACCTTGGCCCCACTCACTCTCCCTCTTCCAGTTCCCCACCATAGACAAAATGTATCTAAAACAGTCGGGCATCGGCAAAGCTGTCATGTACTTGTACAAACATCCACAGGAGACCAAACAAAATCGCGATCGTGCCGGCCGTTTAATTTCAGAATGGGCTCGTCCCATTTTCAACTTGAGCTGTGATTTCTCAGCGATGAGCAAAGAGGAAAGACAGGAGCGCGATTTGGCGCAAATGTCGCGGCATCGCCAAAAGAGTCCCGATCCCCAGCCAAGTTCCTCAAACAAAACCCGCTCGTTAAATCAAACATTTTCCAATGAGGATAAACTACTACGACCGGGTGATCCCGGTTGGGTGGCGCGTGCCCGTGTCCCCATGCCGTCTAATAAGGATTATGTGATTCGTCCCAAGTCAACAGTGGAGGGTGAGGTTGTTACGGTAAGTTTTGTCAAGTGATTTTCAATGGAACATTGCTTTGACCCCTGACTTTTGCCTTTCAGACCACGAAGCGTAAGCCAAATCGTTATGAGAAGCACATGAAACGGTTCTTAGACTCGAAACGATTGAAGGAAAGTCGCCGGGCCGTCGAAATATCTATAGAAGGCCGTAAAATGGCCCTGTAAGAAGGGGAAACCTACCAACTAGCTGTCTTTATATAAAAACAAAAAAAAAAAAACAACAAAAAACAGAAAGAAAAAAAAACATCCAAAACATAGAACAAAATTAATAAATTATATTTTTCAATATATAACAAAAAAAAAACAAACGATATTTTACATTCCAACAGGAGAATCAACAAATGAATTTAATTCAGAAATTTCTGCGATTGCCCAGTATTAGAAGAACCAAACCTTGGATGTTAGGGAGAACCAAGAACACAAATAGCACGTATGAATAGGAACTCGCCTCAAGCGCTTCAACATCAAAATTCTGTCTCTTTGGTAGGATCTTAGATTTGACGGATTTGATTAACTATTTTGTGAGTCTGCACTAAGCAATTTGCAAAAAATGGTCTTATCTCCCTCAGTTTTGTAGACAGATGGTTAGTACCTTCTAAAGATAGTTTGTAACAAGCGTTATTTATCGATTTTCCAAAGAAATGATAAAGATCGGATAATCAGTTCTCCAGTTATGAGTAAAAACCCGTGAAGATCTAATGCACACAGCGAAAAATCCAAGAACATTGGACTCAAGATGAGCTTAAACGTTACCAAAAACGGTGCATGAACGATTTATCTCATTTGTGGTACAATGTTCTCACTTCAGAACGCAAAAATCTGATTAGAATTAATATTGTTGCTTTTTTAAGAACATTTTAAACTCAACTGAAAAAAATTTGATTGATTTTGGATAAGGTTTATATGCGGATCCTAACATTTTGGGAACGGGATATACCCACTATTGTTATGCGCCGCCCGTATTCTACATCGCTGTACAACAAACTTCAACGACCAACTACTCCAACCGACTTGGTTCATTTGAGTCATTCAGAAAAACACTGAAATAAAAGAATTTTTCGGGCTATTCCGCCATTACTTACTTTGAAAGCTACAACCAAAGAAAAGTTGTCATCAAAATGACACAATTTAGACATCAGTTGGAAACTATTGAGTACTACAAGTATCAAATTGATATCTTCGAAAGTATTAACATGACATTTCAAGGTTTTCAAATAGATACTAACATGTATCAGGTTGACACTATTTACTACCAATTTGATACTAGGTATTATTAATTTGTTATTTCAATTATTAAACTTTTAGTATCATTTTGAAACTAGCTTTTATCAGTAGGTTTAATATTTATTTATATACTGTATGCTTATAGTTAAAACTAAAGCTACAAATTGGGGACAGCCATAGCAACTGTAATAATTCGAGCAAATGAATAATATCCGTTGATTTAAGGAATTTAGTTACATCTAGAAGGTTTTTTGGAGAAGGATTTGTAAGAAGCGAGTATAGGTTTCGGTTGGGGAAGCAGTTCCGTTGTCTTTGCAGTGAAATATATCCCAAAAGGCTGATTTTTAAGAGCTATAGGAAATTAAAAAAAAAAAAAAACATAAAATTCAGAAAAATGCATGAAATTTTTATTTGAATCGATAGTACGGTCCATATAATTTAATGTTTGAAGACTATTTCATGCAAATGTTTACCGTGACTGCACCTCAAATGGTCCATCCGCTTAGTCCAATTTTGGCATACTCTTTCCAACATTTCGGCCGGTTTCTCACGAATAAATGCTTCACTGTTGTCTTCCAATGCGTCAATTGAAGCGGGCTTGTCATTATAGACATGAGCTTTAACATAGCCCCACAAAAAATAGTCTAAAGGCGTTAAATCGCACGATCTAGGCGGTCAATTGACTGGTCCCGAACGTGAAATAAAATGTTCACCGAACTCGCCTCTCAATAAGACTATTAATGCGCGTGCTGTGTGGCATGTGGCACCGTCTTGTTGAAACCACATGTCATGCAAGTCAGTTCACAGTTACGTTACGATTCGCACCATCTTTAAAGAAGTACGGTCGAATGATGCAACCAGCCCTTAAACCGCACCAAACTGACTTTTTCTGGATTTTGGTTCATCGGTAGCTCTTGCAATGCTTCTGGCTAATATTCATTTCAAAATCGACAATTCTGCTTATTTTCGTATCCATTGAGCCAAAAATGAGCTTCGTCGCTGAACACAATTTTTCGGTAAAAAAGTGGATCTTCGGCCAACTTTCCAAGAGCCCATTCACCAAAAATTCTACGTTGCGGTAGGTCGTTCAGCTTCAATTCTTGCACCAGCTGTATTTTGAAAGGCTTCACACCTAAATCCTTCCGCAAAATTTTCCACGTTGTTGAGTAACAGAGGCCCAATTGCTGCGAACGGCGACGAATCGATAATTGATGGTCATCATTAACACTGGCCGATACAGCTGCGATATTTTCTTCAGTTCGCACTCTACGTAAGCGTGTCGTTGGTTTAATATCCAACAATGTAAATTTGGTGCGAAATTTAGGCACAATAGCCCGAATAGCCGCTTCAGTGGGTCGATTAAACTGACCATAAAATGGAAGAAGCGCGCCATGAACTTTCTTAACAGAGCACGCATTTTGATAATAAAATTCAATAATTTGCAAGTGTTGTTCGTTTGTAAGACGATTCATGGTTAAATTATTGACCAAACTGAAGATGTTTGACAGTGAAACAAAACACGAAACGTGCGTGAGCTGTTTAAACCAGTGTTGCAAAAAAGATAATAGCTAAAAAATCACCCATTATTTTTTTGGTGGCGACGAAAATCGCGCTCGCAAAGTTGAGAGCGTAAAAATCTTAAAATAGAAGGCATTTCCTTGTGTGAGTAATCCTTAAGAATGCGTGAGCACGCTTACAGTCGTCGGCTGTCGCTGTATGCGTACAAAAAAGCGGCTGGCTCTTGAGCGCTCTCTCTATGGCTTTTCAAGAGAGCCAAAAGCCAGTTGAAAAGCCAGCTCCGAAAAATTGTGTGCAAAAAAAATCGTACGGCGTTACTCATCTTCATATTCTATTGTCTTTGTTCAAAGTATTGTCCATCGCTAGCCTCTACTTTAACAACTCGTAACAAACGATCCAATTTTGGTGTTGTTCAAAAGAGCTAAAGTGCTGATCCTCAGGGGCATACATCATCGACGAAAACAAATAGAAGTCGGAGGGGGGCCGGTTGGGGTAGGACTTTCCATTTCAGCGTTTCCTGGTATGTTTTGACCGGCTGCGCAACATGTGGCCGAGCGATAGAGTTACCCTGTGATGGTTTTTTGTAGCTCGTATGATATTTCTGGGCTTGGACCATGTTTCTTGTAAGCTTTTTTCAGCATTCGATGGCCTTTAGCTGAATTTTCTTCAAATGAAAGCAGAATAGTAGACATATTCAGAGATCACAAAAACCATGTAGTTTACACTTCAGCGAAACGACGCAGACTGAAAATGTAAGCCTAATGATGAGGTTTCAAAATGAAGTTGGATGCAACATTGTCCGATTCGATTTAATTTTAGTGACGCCATCTCTTAAAAATCCTTTAAAACTTTTTTTTTGCACAGGTAATAATTTTGACATTGAACTCGGGAATAGTAGTAATGTTTCATAAAACACTATATTTAAAGGTAAAAAGATTGGAAATATAGATTGGGTTTAATGTTTCGCAAAATACATTTTAATGGGCATTGCGCGGAGCGTTTGGAAAAAGAACAATCGCTCAGAAGTTGATTATCAATCACCGTTACCGTTATTCGATTCTGTTTTAATCTCTGCTGTTATCAAAACTGAAATTAAAAAACATCAATATTGCTTCGCAGATTTCCCATTGCTCTATAAAGATTTTGTTTTGTTGT